>JADRCC010563509.1:0-12321 GCA_019843855.1 Hylomyscus alleni
GTAAAATTGGCAAGCATCTCAAACACATTGACTTATTAAGTGTGGCCTCTATAATAGTAATGTTTTAAAGCTGTATTGCTTAACTGCTCTGTTCAATACAGACACTGTTATCTGCTGCTGTATCTACATGACACTGAAACAAAAAGCAGAGACAGTCAATTCATTAAAAAAAATGAGTCAAACTTGTTCATTGCAAAGTGTCAACTTAGTTAATTGACATTGTGTCCATCAAACAATGAGCTTCTTAGCGGATTTCCTCCCTTCTAAGTTGAATGAAGTGACAGGACACAGAAACTTCATGTGAAATCTTTTTGTACTGTGCAGTTTTTCTTCAGTGTTGGAATTTTTGGAAATTTTCTAGAACTGAGATAGATTCTATTCATGTATTGTCTACTTCTTAATAATTAATAAAAATAGTCTTTTATACAACTTAGAAGAAAAATAATTAATGCTGAGAGAACTAGATACTGTAATGCATTACTTAAAATTCTAGTCATACTTTCAGGTGTGAGAAGTCTAAATGATAAAAGAGGTAGGGTTTCTTAACACCCTACCTTTAATTTATTTTATTTTTGATTTAACGGACTTTTTCATTGGGATGAAACAAGTAGTAACTTTCAAACTAACTCTCAACATGGAGTTTTTAGAGAGTTCTCTGATTTCCCTAAAGATCTAAGAAAGCTGCCTATTAAGTTACAGTTAAAATGCCTCCATAAAAGAAAGTTATTACCGGGACTCGAAATTTTCAGCCAGCACTTGTCTTTCTACATCTATAGACACATAATTACAGTGAATCTATAAAATCTTAATAGAAACAAAAAGGGATCTGTGGCAATTGATCTTTAGGTAGAAGGACACCCTCTAGGAAGGATTTATTTTTAATCAAGTATAAGCATAAATATAGTCTGTCTGGAGCTTCTGATGAATCTCTAGGAGGCCCCAGGATGAAATCCTTTGCATTAACTTAATATTAATATAACTAATATTTAGTAAGGAGGGGCTTTGATACTGTTTCCATTAATGATCCTCCTAACCGAAGCTGTGAGCAAATGTCCATACCTAATGAGATGGGAGCCTTCAAAGTCTAAGCTTAGAGACATTTGCTTAATAGAACTAAAAAGGATCCATGGATGCACATGTTTCTCTACCCTTCATTTTAAACCTGACAATCACAATCCACAGAAGTCATGATTGAAGGCTTGTGTCTTCTGATGACTTACTGTTTTGTTTTTGTTTTATTTGTTGTATTTTGTTTTTATTTTAATCAAAAAACTGGAGTACATTGTAGTAATATGGGCAAAAGAAAAGGATATGTAATCACAAACCAATACGGAGATTGTGATTTGTAATTATGAAGAATCTTGTCTTGAAATATTGTATACTACAGATGAAACTATATATTTCACATTACAGAAACTGCTTGAAATACTTCATTAACGACATCTACAGCAGCATTTAAATTCGAGGTTAATAACAAATGTTTTAGAATATCAGTATCCCCTGATTTTTGCTCTACAGTGCTGTAACAACTTCTTTCATCCATTTCATTCATATAATAACCTATAAAGCATTTTTAATTTTTTCTTCCTTTTTTTTATTCCATGTGAATGCCTCTTGTTTTGCCTGAATGTATATCTGAGCAACACATGATGCCTGGCACCTGCAGAGAACAAAAGAATTTATTTTGGACCTTTTGAGACTGGAGTTACAGATAGTTGTAATTTAGTATATGGGTACTGAGACTCAAAACTCCATTATCTCAAAGAGTAGCCTGTGCTAGGCCATCACTTCAACCTCCACCCAGGTTTTTTGTTATTTGTTTGTTTGCTTTTTTAAGACATAATGTCACTATATAGCCCTGGCTAGCTAAAATTCACTATGTAGACGAAGCTGGTCTCTAGTTCATAGAAATCATTTTTGCCTCTCCCTCTAGACTGTTGAGATTAAAGATATGTGCTACAATACTTATAATATCATAATTGTTTTTAAAATATTTTTCTTGACATTATGTTTGATAACACATTCCATGATATGATATCACCAGAAGGAAACTTGTACCACTCCTGACATATTCCAAACTGGAACAGACAGGCACATAGGCTAATCCTGGTAAGACTGCAGAAGTTTACAGTTACAGTAATATCAAGGAACTGACAGTATCAAACAAATTTCAATTTTCAGTAATACAACCACACACACACACACACACACATATGTACCATGGATATGATCACTTGTCAGTCCAGAAACTCCTGGAAGTTCTTGCAAAAGTTCACCCGTGAATCTTTACAAATGTTTACTATTGTAAGTTGCTTATTATTGTAGTTGATTCTCCTTTATCTTTCAATGTAGTAAGGGTGATTTTGAGAGATCATCCTGACACCTGCTAGAAAATTATTGTGAAATCTCATGTCTCCAGATTTACACTCACCATTATTTTAATGGTCCCTCCCTCCATCCTTGTAGCTCCCCTTCAACAGAGGAAAGAAAATATTTTTCAGAACTGGCATACAATATAATAGTTTATTATAACATTTCTAACATGGCAATTAATTGAGTCAAAGGTCCCTCTCTGTACCCTTCTACTTAAGTAGGTGGATTGCTCTGAGTAGTCAAGGATTGCTTCTGTATCCTTCTTTCTCTGTTCCAAGATCCCCCTTATTTCAGCCAGTCTTTACTGCAACCTAAGTTACATGAGACAAGCATGATGGGTGTGGGGAGTTTGTCTCCTGAGCATTGTATTCCAAAGATGCAGATATACCTCAGCGAAGAGAACAGCAGAAAGGCCTTCTGTAAAAGTTGCTACTTAAGACTTCCTCTTTTCTTCTTGACTGCTTTAAAGCTTTACTGGGAGTAACAACTGTTACCATAATGCAAATCTAATGGAGTTATTAGCATCTACTTGAAGCAGAAAAAATTCCCCATCTTACTTAAGACTAATGTCAATACAGATAAGGATGCTGTGTAAAGTCTTTCCACAAAAATGACCACTGACCCAAGATTATAGGTTTCCTTAAGAGGATCCACCAGAAATATCTGTTTCTTCTCTGACTTGGAAGCTGCAACACAACCCAGTGGTTTGATATCCCACCTTCATATTCAGCATAGAGCCTCACTCTTGTAAACTAAACATCTGCAGAAAACAGTTTATTTCTGTTAAAGAGGGAGAATGATGGTCCTAATCCTTATGGATACATGAGATGAGTTAAAGAATACATGTAATTTTTAACTCTTAGTCCTTTGCCTGGGGATTTATAAATGTTTGATAATATCAGTCATTGCTATTGTAAGTCTTCTCCAGACACACGGGCCACAGTTTCCTATCTCTCTGCCTGTTGTAAGCACATTTAGCTACAGTACTGTAAAGTTTGTAAGTCACATATTAAACGGACTGGCTAATTGAAGCCCCTGTTCCTGAAGTAATATAGTCCTAACTCCCTTCTGGCTACAAAAGCTCCTTGTCTGATTCATAAGTCTAATTTAGTGCAGTGGGGGCTGGAGAGATGGCTCAGCAGTTAAGAGTGCTGACTGTTCTTCCAGAGGTCTTGAGTTCAATTCCCACCAACCCCATGGTGGCTCACTAATGCCCTCTTCTGGTGTCTAAAGATAGCTACAGTGTATTTGCACACATAAAATAAATACATAATTCTTTAGAAAAAAGAAAAAATAATTTAGTGCAGTATTTTTTATATTTCCATATGAAAACAAAGAAAAGAGTCTTCTAAACTGGGTTAGTAATGATACAATTACATAATAGTGGCTAGATACACACAGAATCACATTTGTTTTCCTAAGATGCTATGAGCCAGACACTTCAAGAGTTTCCATTTTATAAGTGGCTACCTTGTGGTGGACAATATGAATTGACAACCAAGTCCAAATACAGAATTATTTGCTGTACACCTGCAGTGTATGAACTCCCAACTTGCTACATGTTTTTTCACTGAGAACAGACAAGAGTACATCTGCTGACTCTGACCATTAAATTTTGTTTTCTACCCAGAAGCTATAAACATAGGGCTGTTCCTCCCTTCCTTTTCCTTCCTTCCTTCCTTCCTTCCTTCCTTCCTTCCTTCCTTCCTTCCTTCCTTCCTTCCTTCCTTCCTTGTCTGTTAGTATTTTCTCCTAAAAGGACAATAATATTTTAGTAGTGCTATAGTCTATTTTTCCTACTGTACTGAAATATTTCAGGTAGAATAACATTAAAAGAAGAAATTTCCTTGCCACTTTTAGAGATTTGTTTTCATCTCGGGTGAGGGGCAGCACCAGGGCATATGGTGGAGTAGATTTGTAAAGAAGCAGCATATGTTCAAATCAGGAGTCAGAGTGAGATTCATGGTTATGTTTAAGTTTTATAACAAGGCACACCAATGACAATTCAGTGGAAGAGACCAGTATTTCCTCTTGAGAGTGTGCCCCAAATAACCTAAGGTCTTCCTACCAACCTACCACGCCCAAAAGATTTTGGAGCACCTGACAGACCCTCCCTCCTAGGGACTCTCTTCTGATGCATGAACTGTTAAGAGAACAAGCAACATTGAACCCATACCTGTTAACTGTATGGGGCTCTATAGCTTGTGAAGAATCAAGCTTCCTGTTCTTCACATCTTTCAGTCCTTTCCTCTAGGTACCCATAGATGCCTTGACTATTTGCACTTCACATGGCTGATATTTAACTATCTCTATTATATTCGCATATGTTTGTTTAGTGTAAAGTGGCAAAGTGTCAGCCAGTTTAAAACTATTCACACTTAGGAAAACATCAATATCTTAGTGGTCTCTGGAAATTTCAAGAAATGGCTGAACATCCAAAGTTACTCTTATCTGTTTAAGACAGGATATAAACTTAATGGATTGGCATTTGTCAAGCTGAATTTCACAGTTCAGTCCTAATTTAAATGAACTTTCTCCAGTTAATATATACTTAACTCACACACACACACACACACACACACACACACACAAGCCAAGACTGATAGTGATGTAGTTTTAATTGTTCTCCATGTTTAATCTCCCTTCTAGTTATATGACTATCTTTCTGCTAAAAATAACAAACTTACAACTTAAGTTCTCCCTTAACTATTCTGCGTTGGTTTCACGAAATAAATTAATAGCTGAAAATCTCCAATTATAAAAAAAAATGGATGCTCAATCACGTATTGAAGATTATTACCCTAGAGATGTATGGTTTTCTTCTCTACCTATGTCTAGGTTGTCCTCCCGAAGGACATAGCTCAAATTAGTCAATTCTAAAGGGTTAACATCAGCACCATCAAGCCACCCCTTTACCTGGCAAATTCTATCAGTCTTCAGCATATGTCACTTGCACAAGTTTTCAACTCTTCCTTTCCTGAGGTAATGGGCCCAGAAGCTGGATGTCGCTGCGCTGCGGCACCTGTCATTTTGACATTTCATGCTTTCTTTAGAAAAGAGAAGTTGGTAGAATGTGAGAAAAGTGGGACTTTGACAGGTTGTCAGGGTATCTTGCAGCACAAACCAACCTGCCAGCCAGCCTGTTTTCTGCTATATTTCAAAGTCTCCCAGCAAACGAACTGCAGTTACTGACGGAAGAACTGCTTAAGTCTGAAGAACCTTTACTTTGTGTGAGGCTGAAATTAAATTGCTCTCACCTGAAACTGCTTTAAAATGATTGGCTGCTTATTTACAGTTACCCATCGAACAAAACGTACCATGCGGGAAAACAAAATGAGTGGATGCAACTTAGCTGCTTGGTTGTGTAGTTGTTGTTGTTTTTAATTAATTAGACTTTAAACACACATACACACACACATACACACACACACACACACACACACATACACACGACATCCATAAATACCATATCGTTTATGAAACTATCTTGGTTTTGCAAGTAATGAACACTTTGTATTTCCTTCAAAAGCAAATGATGCTGGTATACAGATATTGGTAGGGGAGCAGGGAAAATAGGCCAGCAACCAAGGTTTTAAGGATCCCACTAGCAACGGGAATACAAATGCACCACCCCTGCAAGAGCGGCAGGAATGAGCTTGTGAACACAAGGCCTATATAATATCTGTTACCGAGAGCCAGGGCTCCTACTATCTCATTTTAGAGATAGTAAATGTTAATGAATGTAGATAAAGTTAATGTTTCTCATCCTATATATCCCAAAAGAAAACAATTGCTACACATTATTAACTGGATGAGTGTGTGATTTCACCTATATAAATTGGTCACCAAAAACATGGAGAAAAGAGGGAATAGTCTGTGTAACTGTCCTAGAAGAGAGACATTTGTAAAGTTAAACTGCATGTCACTTTTAGCTGTGAACTACAGACTAGGAACTACAAGTTCTCCTCCCATCCCCGATTCTAGGATGGCACATGGCCCTCTCAAAGAAACTTCTTTGTAACTGTATTTTAAAAATAGAACAGTGTTTGGCTTTTGTTTAAATGAGATTTTATGGCCCCTAAGGAATAATTAGAAAGAAGCAATGTTCCTTTTACTTTTGCACTAAGTGCTCATTTTCTCTTGTTGTTGTTGTTGTTGTTGTTGTTGAGAATTCACATGGATCAAATCACTACATTATAGATGATTCAGTCGCTGTGCAAGTGACATACCTAATGTTCTTAGCTTAGTTTCTTTTTTTTTTTTTCTACCAAGAAAAATGTTTAAGAAGTATAATGAACTGCCTCAGATACACTGGCTTCTCTGGTAATCTTCTTGAAACACTAGTCTTATATCTGAAGCAGATGTACTCTCTGGATTCCTAGATACAAATATAACTGTCTAGAGAACTGGTTGTTCAGTTGACTCTGTCACTGCCATGCTAATGGCTAGCAATAGAATCTCCTGAAATAAAACATGTATAGCAAGAAGTTTGAGCTGCAGGAGCTGGAGAGAGAGGGGAAAGAGAATATAGAGATTATTAGTACTTGTTATCCTTGTACATGATCCAAGGTCAGGTCTCAGTGCCCACATGGTTTATATCCATAATTCTAAATCCAGGGCATCCAACGTGCTCCTCTGACATCTGTGGTTGCCAGGCATACACATGGTTCCCACTCATACACACGGGAAAATTACTCATACTCTTAAAATAAACATAAGAAATATGTTTAGAAGAAGTATGAGTTGGAACCATCTAATAGCAAACATGCATGTGAGAGAGTGATCAAGCCAACTCAGTCAGTCAACAGGGTCTCAAGAGAGAGAGTGAGGGTTGAAAAATAAGAAAAACAATTAGACAAAATTATGACATGTCTCCAGCCGATACTGAGCCTGAAACAGGTTTATTTCTCTCCAGTCTGTTTTTTTATATCATTCTAGGTATATCCAAAAATCAGGGTCAGTTCTTACATCAAAGACAAAGTAATCAACCGAAGTAAATAAGGAGATCGCACAAGATAGTATTAAGTAAAGTAGTAAGCAAAAGGATCACACAAGGTAATAATTAAATAAAGTAATAAACAAAGCCCCATGGTCACTGTTTCTAATATTCTTACCTGAACCTACTTCCTTGTCAAAGTCCAATGACAAATGACAAATTCCTAGAAGTGGCACCAAAAGCTCTCAACAAGAGAGAAATAATAACATTGGAGAAAATGTAAACAATTGCAAATAGCGGTGTCAAGAGACATTGCATTTTACCCTACAAGTTTTAGAGTTTATTGTAGAAAATATATCTTGGGCCAGGGATACAGCTTAGTGCATAAAATGCTTGGCATGCTTCTATGAGGACCTGATATTAATCCTTGGTGTTCAGATGAAAGCTGGATAGGGTAGCTTAGATCTATAAGCTCAAGTGTGAGGCACTGACAGAATAATCCTCAGAACTCAGTGGCTTGCCAGCCTAGCAGCAGACAGTCAGCGAGAGCCTCTGTCTTGAATGAAATAGTAAAGAACAGTAAAAAGGGTATTACAGGTCTGCTTCTAGTTCTGTATGTTTGTCTCCAACTTCACACACATTAACATACATAGTACACACACACACACACACACACACACACACATACACACACACACACACACCTTTTCCTGAATGACTTGGGTAGATCTGTTCTTAATTCCAATAACCCTCTGAAATAAAACTTTTGAGGCAATATAAGTCCACTGGTAAATATCATCCTTGCCTCTTGAAGAGCACCATTCTGAAGATACCACCTTCATTTGATGGCCCCATCTGATTCTCTTTACTCTTGCCATATTGCTTATGTGTGTTAAATGTGTCCTGCCCGGGCACCCTCTTTGCTCCTTGTCACTTTTACATTAACTCATTTACAGTCTTGTGTCTGTATATTAATGGTAGAGAGGCACAGAATTTTTTCCTATAAAATGACTCACTCCATCTCTTAAATCTTTTATTTTTTTTTTTTAAGTTTTGTTCTTGTGATACAGTTGTTCTTTTGAATGAGGAGTATTTATGTCAGAAAGTTCTACACTATGATTCAAGGAGCCTATAGCCAATCCTTTTTACAAATACTGGACTTGACAGCAATCAGTTCACTGCCCTGGATACGATTGTTTTCCTCTATAAATGGGTAACAATATTACAGGCTCACAACAGCTCATTGTTGAGAAATCTAAATGGAATTGCATGCATGAAATTTCTTAGTACATTACCTGGAAATTGGCAGATGTCTAATAGCGTGAAAGGAATATAAATCTGAGACTTTATTCACTCTTTGAGCTATATCCTCAGGGAATCTCATACTCTCTTTATTACTTCAGTTTCTGAACCTATTCTGCCAACAAATATTTTACTGAACACCAATAATAAATTGCCACACTAATTTTTACTTACAAATTCTGTTAGGCCTCTTTTTTTTCCAAATGCTTTTTAAGAAAGAGTGATAATTAACATATATTAGACACTATATCCTAGAAACTTCATCTACAAATTCTCTCAGAACCGAGGGATCAAAAGTCTCCTCTCTCTTCCTTTAGAAATAAGGTAACTGAGGAAATTTGTATTCAAGTAACTGATGCAACTATGAGTTAATAGGAAGATCAAGATTTAGATTCTGGAGGGACTCACTCAAGAGTCTGAAACTTCAGCTTCTATGGTCCTCACCTTCATCCACGTTAAAGTTTTCTCTCCTCTTCAGCTACCATACTAAGAATCATTTTCAAAACATTTTCTTTCACTAGCACAACCAAAATTCTGTTTTATAAGATGGTTATCTTTAAATTTTTAGACATGTCTCTTTAAAGAGAGTATGTAAAACCAAGGGGAGAGGCCATGCTCTGACCTGTGTATACCAATGTTAGTAGCATGACATGCGCTTAACTTCAGAGAGTGGCTGTACTATGAGACAGCAGTTATTTTCAGACAGAATATTGTTGGTGTGTAGGTATGCACTGTCCATCAGGTCTAAATCTTCATTGCTCTATGGTAATCAACATTAGATTTTGAGACAAGATCTCTCAGTGACCATGCAGCACAAGAATTTGTAATAATAGCTTGCCAGCTTGTCTGAAGGATTGTCTCATTTCTTCCTGTTTACCCCTGCGATTATAGGTGAATGCCCTATACCCAGCTTTTACAGGGGTCACATGGATCTGAACCCAGGTCCCCAAGCTTTCCTAACCAGTGTTGCTGAGTTACTGCTTAACATATGCAGATCACTAGTGTCTACTTGCTTCTGGACAGAGTTAAAAATGATACGCTTCGTAAATTTTCAGGCATTGTAAGAAGGCGTAATGCTTTTTAGAAATACACCTTTCATTCTGTATTCCTTTATTAGATAAAACTTAATTGAGTCCATCCCTCTACTTCTCAGGGTAGAAGGACAAGCAAGAAAGGTGGTGGACTTGGGATGATTCTGTGGTTTCTAAGGAGTAATGTGCCAGATAAGTTCTTGTCTCAGAAAACCACACTCCTTGAATGAGTTATATCTTCCTCAGGCATCCTCGATGGCTCTGACCTCTGTTATAATTTTTATATTTGTCCAGCTAGCCAGTCTTGACCTTTTTAAGACATAGACCATATATTTTAATTATAGAGAAGAACTAAAAGTACCTTCTGCTGCCATGATACTTTTGGATGCTGATTCTCCATCTTTCAAAGTTTGCTGGTTAACTCTGGGTTTCAGTGCTTCATGATCATCAATACAGCTTGAGTCATTCTTCCATTTTACACAATGCACAAAGTTTGTCTGGGATACAGAAGTTAGAGGATGTACTCTGGAAAATAGTGGGTTTGGTTTTGTTTTGTTTTTTGTTTGTTTGTTTGTTTGTTTGTTTTTTTGCCTTACATGTGAACTTCTAATCTTGCAATTCAAAAGTCAGAAGGGTGGTTCTCGTGTTCTTATTTCCATGGTCTGGCAATGGGTTTGTTTGACCAGTAGAAAGAAACACATCCCTAGATGATAGGTGATAGAATGCAGGGGATTGAAAGGAGAGAATACACATAGAAATGTCACAGTAGAATAAAGTATTTATAGTTCTAAAAACAAGAATATGTAACATGGTTAAAAAAAATCAGTGTGTGAGAAAAAAATATTTTATCGTAGTTGAATAAGTGGTCATGAGAGCAGTTTTGCATTTCTGAGCAAACCCTGACTTATCGCAGAGCTTGGAATCCTATAATAGAATAAAATAAAAGGGACAGCCATAAGAGACTGCCCAGGTCCCGTGCTCTTCACTCCCTCACATTATCCTTTTCTGTTTCTCTTAGTAACATGGCTGGGTTATCGTCAGAGCAGGGAAGCCACAGAGGTGGCATTTCCCCCCGGTATCAGAGCATGACAGCAGACCTCCCTTAGTAAAGATCAAGCTACCTCTCACCTACAGAGTGTGTTTGTTCCAGTCTGAGAGGACTAGAGTCCCTGTGATGGGGACATCATTAAAAAGGCACAGGGAAGCTGGAGTTGACTTTTGGAGGAACTCAGGAAGTCAAAATAGGTTTGCTAATAAAACTCATTTCATTCTAAAGGATGCCGGAGACCAGACAAATGGCATGTACTTTGCCTCAGTAAAGTATTGGCTACTGAAGAGTCTGCAGGACTACATTAGGGAAGGAGGGAATTTAGGCCAAGGACACAGAGGTGGTCCCTGTTCCTCAATACTGCTATTCACTCTTTTAATGTTCACATAGAAATTGCTTTCTTTTAAAAGGCATTATCTGAAAGACACATACTTTCTAAATTGTGAAACTTTCAATTTCTCTACCTTGGAAGGATGAATGGTTGAGTAAGCCCTGCTGAGATCAGAGCCTAAACATCCAGGGACTCTAAATGTTTGAACCAGCTGCTAAGCCACCATGCCAGCCCTCTACCCTTCAGTAGGATAGCCTCTCCGCAAAGGAGTCGACTTCCTTGGGCATTAGTCTTCTACCTAATTCATTTCCAGTTCTAGACATTAACAGCAGTTAATATACACAAGCAAATAAGTAATCTCCTCAGAGTTTCTACAGGCGCAAGTGTCATTAAAATGTTGTGTGTCATTTGAAAAAAAATGACAGAGTCTCTGGAAAGGAGCTTGAGACAAACCTCATGACTCTGTCAGAGATGAGTGAACACAAAATTAATCCACTCATGTATCAATACTAAAAAGCAAGTCCTGAAGAATTTTTGCTCCAATCTGTGTAGTTATTTTTCTCATTCTTAACACAAATTTAATGCAAGCTGTGAATTAAATTTCCAAGACTGACAGAGTCACTCTTCTTTTAAAAACCTCGTTTGTTTTTTTTTCCAGATACTTATCCTTAATATGTCTCCAAAGTCTGTCCATGACCTGCCCAAGGCAATTTTCTTGTCTACATTTTCAGCTGCCCTCTCTACACATTACAAAGGAATGACCACAAGTTCATTTTGTCACTCAAACACACTAGCCTCACCCCTACAGTAGAAACTAAGAAGTAATAAACCCCTCATTTATTGCAGAGTGATTAGGAGAAATGATTTAAAGCATTTTTTTGGGGGGGGATACATTATGTTTGGTGATGACTATTATAAATACAATTACTTTTTTCATGATAAATGGATGAGTGAGAGCCAAGCGTAATGACCTGTTGTTCTTCCAGTTTCTGCATCCAGGAGTCTGGAGCAGGGAAAATACAACCTCAAAGACTACCTGCCACTGAAAGTCAGCCCTGACTTAATAAAGAAGTAGCATATGATAAAACTTAGCCGAATAGTTTGCTTGGGGGGGCGCATGTAATGGTTGTTTGTTTGTCTGGGTAAACGTGTGTATGCTTGTGCTTTGACTTAAAATCTCAAGGAGAATAAACCACGATTCTAAACTCAGTTAGGTGGTCATTATTTTCTGCCCCACTTTATCATCTTTATTTTTATCAATACACTTTTTATTAGCCCTGTAAGCCGTCAATTTAGATAC
>JADRCC010563513.1:0-11404 GCA_019843855.1 Hylomyscus alleni
AAAAAACAGCTCAATGAAGCAGAGACAGGGAGATGGATCTACAGCTTGAACTACAAAGCAAGTTCCTGGACAGTCAGGGCTGTTATATACAGGAAAAACCCCGTCTGGAGGATGAGGGTGGGAAACAGCTCAAAGACAAGGAAAGACACAAACAACCCAGAAAATTTCAACAGACAAGAAACAAAGTCATTTTTTTTTCTATCTCAGTATCTTTTATAATTTGTTCTGGAAAAGCTGTTTACTTTTATTATATTAAATTTTGCAGAGAACACTTTTATGTGTACAAAATAGTTTTCCACTTAGAGTACTGATTGTCTTTCAACTTTTTTTTTTTTTTTAACATTCGCAGCATAGTTACAGAAAAATGTGAAGATTACAGAACAGCTTCCCACAGTTTAATATGCATACAAATCACCTGAAGATCTTGATCAAAGGTCAGGTCATAAGTACAGTGTAGGGCCCTGAACTACTACAGGGTAGGGTCCTGTACAAACTACAATGGGTAAGTCCCAGGTGATGCTCCTGAAGGTGGTCTACAGACCATACAACCACATTTTAAATAGCAAGTACGTAGGCAACTAGAGCAGGCAAATGAGGATGATGGTGGTGGTGGTGATGATGATGATGATGATGATGATGATGAATCCTGTTGTGATGGAAGTTCGGGGCAGTTGACACTATGAAATGAGGTGAATGGAGAGGAGGAAAGAATGCAGTGCCAGGATCAAAGCCAGTCATCATTTTCCCACAGAAGAAAGTAGCTAAGGAAGCCCTCGCAGCAAGCTGCTTCATCCTCTAGAGTAGAAAGGATGAGGCAGGCACCCTGGTGGAGATACTGTTTCTATCTCTGAGACTCTTGGGGATTTGTTATTGTTGTCAATCATTGTTGTTGTTCAAGAACGTCCATGTTATAATCTTCCTGGAGCACAGAGTCTCTGCCTTCCTGTTGGATAGCATTTGCCCTGAATCATTGAGACCGAGAGCAGGCCTCTTGTGTCAATCAATTCTATGAATACAAATGAAAAAGAAAAAATCCTAAGCAAGCTGGGCATGGTGGTACACATCGTTAATCCCAGAGGCAGATGGAAGAGTCTTTATGAGTTCAAAGCCAACCTGATCTAAGAAGTTCTAGGCTAGCCAGGGCTGCTTAGTGAGACTGTCTCAAACAAACAAACAAACAAACAAACCAACAAAAAACATATATCTCTGAAATTTGGGCCTAATGGTACTCTTTTCCATTATGTATATATGAACATTTAAGAGTTTACTCCCCTTCTTCAGCCAATTCTCCTCCACTTATGCAAGGGTGGACAATGAAGAAACCATCTTTTATGGAACTCTGGAATAGCTACATACGAAACTTAGTAGAATATTCCTAAGGTCAACAGCCAGAAGACACAAACAAGCAGACCAATGGGATCTACTGGGAATTGTCAAACTTTAGAAGATTCTGACATATTAGGCACTGGGGGAGGGGAGAGGGAGCTGTACTAGATAGAACAAAATACTGATTATATGAACACATATTTTAGATAGACTTTAGGGAGGTATAATTTGAACACCATAAAATGTACCCATCTTGTGTATGATTGGATGGATTTCAGTAAACTCACAGAGTCCTGATTTAGCCAGTATCCTTACATCCGCCACTCAGTCTCAAGCTTCCACTTTGCCTTTTTAGGAAACTCATATAAAAGGAACTCTACAATATGTGGCCTTTTGTTGGGTTTTCATCGTGTTGTACAGTGCGTGGGATCTCATTCGAGTTGTGTGTGTTTATAACCCGTCCTTGTTCCTGCTGAGTACTGATGACAAAGCATGACTGTATCACTTTCTCCGCCCACTCATCTGTTGATTGACAGGTGGAACATTGTCATTCACAGCCCATACACAATTCATACACAATGCATTCGTGCACAATGCATCCATACTCAATTCTTTGTTGGATGTGCTTTTAATTTCTCTTGACTTTATATATAAAATGAGAATCACTGGACTCAACAGTAAATGTATTCCTAATTTATTTTTTGAGAACCTGTCATGGTGATGTAGCCTTTGGTGGTCTAGAACTTACTATATGTAGACCAGGCTGGCCCCAAATTCATAGAGATCAGCCTGTTTCTGCCTCTGCCTCCCAAGTAGTGGGATTAAAGATGTATACTTCACTGCCCAGTTTCAATTATTCGTAGCTTTCCAAAGAGACTGAACCTTGTTTAAATATATGCCAGCTATTTATGGGGGCTCCTTGGGCCATATTCTCTCCAACACTTGGTAGAAGTGGGTTTTGGTTTCTTCTTTTCAAAAGGAACACATACTATTACCTTACTAAAGTTTTATGTGGATTTCCCTGATTAATAAACCTTCTCCCAAGCCTTGTTTTCAATTTGCTTTCATGAATCTTCTGGTGGTGTGTCTATTTCAATACGTTCAAATCATATTTAAGAAACAAGCAGACCAATGGGCTTGGCAAATTTTCCTCCTATGAAGATTTCCTAGAAGCCCCTGACCTAGTTCGCTTTCTGTTGTTCTAATAAAATACAGTGGTCAGAAGAAAGCTGGGAAAGGAAGGGGTTTATTTTGCTTCCACATTACAATCCATCCTTAAAGGAGTCAAGTCAGGGATTCAAGACAGAAACCTGAAGGCAGGATCTGAAACAGAGACCACGGCACAGTGATGTTGACTGGCTTGCTTCCAGAGACTTTTGTTATATAACCCCAGATGACCTGTGCAGGAGTTACGCCACCCACAGTAGGCTGGGCCCTCTACCTTCATCAGTCAGCAGTCAGGAAAGGCCCCACAGACACGCCTGCAGACTAATCTGAAGGCGGCGACTCCTCTTTTCCCCCAGGTGTGTCTAGTTTGCGTCAAACTGACTAAACAGAGCAGTGGCTTTATGGTTTGGTCTCACAGACAGATCTATGATAGAACATAGGTTCATTTATGTGGAAATATACGTGGTAAATCTAAGTGAATGGAAAGAAGTGTAAAAGTAAAACCATGACTGCTCCTAGATATGGTGGAGAAGGTTTACTGTAGAGATGAGAGAGAACTCAAACAGAAGCAGAGACATCTGGGAGAGTCCAGAGTGAACATTGGGAGGGGGGGAGTGAGGACAGGAGGGAGGGGAGAGGGAAAAGCCAAGACACTAGAAAAGTAAAGAGTAGACAAAAAAGGTAAGCAAAATGGCTGGATCATATAGAGAATGGAGCGGGGAGCTAGCAGTCCCCCTCCCTAGTCCCTGAGCTGGAGAAGTTTAGGGTAGAGGGAGGGTATGTCAGCCACTTCTTGTAACAGGTAGGGAGGACTAAGGGGTGCTGGGAGAACCTGGAGGGCAGGTCTGCCTTGATATATTAAATAGGCAACTCAGTCCTTTGTCCTGGGTTTGAGACCTAACACCAAATATGTCATTCTTGTCATTATTATAAAAGTAGACTTCTAATTTTTCCAGAATATTTTCCTCCATTGTACCCATTTTAAAATTAATTGACCACAAATGTAGCGGTTATTTCTAGATGCTAGCCTTTGCCATTGATTTATACACCAGTTCATTTGCCAAAACCACAGGTATTTGATTTTTATAAAGCTTTGAAATGGAATAGTGTACATCCTCTGACTTCGTTGTTCTTTTTTGAAATTATCTTGGACATTTTTCACTATTTCAATTTTTCATAGTGGGATAAAAATGGGAAAAGCATGTTCATTTTTTTCCACTATAGCTTTTATCTTACAGAAACAATTTGGTATTTCTTCTATGTCATTGTTTTTTAAATTCTGAGAGGTCAGAATTCAATCTGTTTTGAACAAAAAGGGTCTTCAACAGTCTCAAGTGTATAAGATTGGCCTTAGAGAAGATTAGTCTCAGCAGGGCAGTGGTGGCGCACGCCTTTAATCGAAGCACTTGGGAGGCAGAGGCAGGCAGATTTTTGAGTTCAAGGCCAGCCTGGTCTACAGAGTGAGTTCCAGAACAGCCAGGGCTACACAGAGAAACCCCAGCCTGCATTTCCACTAAAACTTAGACTTCAGAACAACAGAGATACAAATCCTGCGACTAACTAACCAAGCGTTATGATCTCAGGCAAATTATTAACCTCCAAGAGCTTCATTTCGGTACTGTACAACATCCACCCTACAGCGTTTTTGGAACTATCAAATGTGATATGCCAGGGACACTAACGGGTTTGTCCTAACTATGATGAATGAATAAATAAAGACAGGAAAGACCTGGTAATTATTCAAACTAAATCAGAGAATGAACTAATGATACTCTGAGGCTTTGTGAGAGCAAAGAGTTTCATCTCCAGATTTCCATAGGCATTTGTGGTGAAAGCCATATTGCAGATTCAGCTGACCTCCAGCAAGGGATGGGAGGATACTCAGCCTCCCACTCTCGGGAGTTCTGGTTAAAGCTTAGAGTCTAGGGATCAGCCTTTCTTTATCTTGGGTTCTATTAATGCCCTTCCAGGTTAGTCTTCTGACAAAGAAATCATTTAGCTAACAAAAATACTGAATGCTCAATTGGTTTGAATTTTGGGTAAACAGAGGACAATTTTTAGTATAAGTATATCTCAGTGCAACAGTTGGGACATACTTATATTAAAATATTGCACCAAATATCACATAGAACATAGTTATAGTAAACGTCGATGATTAAAATGTAACTGTCTGTGTGGTATTTTATCTACATTTGCTTTAGAGAATCTTGCATATTGTAAACATAAGTAAAACAAATAATAAATGTAGCAAAGAAATCCATCCACCAGTAGTCTGGCAATGTATTTTCAGTCTTTTATACTATTATTAATTATATTATATATAATGTATAAAATCTTACCTATAATAACATAATTATTGATTGAGCTGAAACAAGGCAAGACAAATGGATTTGTATGAGGCACATAATATTCAATCATTATTTGGTCTTTATTATTGATCTAAACATGTCCAGTACATAAGAAATCACGCCGATTTCTTATGGTGGACAATAATAAATTCAGTTAAGTATGTTATTTTGCCATCTATCAGCTCAGAGAAAACTGTTCCTTATTATGCATTTTTCTGCCTGTTGCTGTTCTTCTTGGAGGACACATTTTTAGTTCCCAGCTCTTGGCTCCTTTGCTGAACTTTTCTAGTGGTCACCCTCGTGGGCTGTGTTTCTGCACCGCTCGGGATTGAGTGTCACACATGCTCTTCTTGAGCAGTCAGAATAACAAAGGTGAGGAGAGAGAGCAGCCACGGTGCTCTAGATCCGTGAGTGGAGGGAGACGGTAAGAGCTGTCAGTGGGTGCCTGCTCTAGATTCAAGGAAATGTGGTTCTCAGGGCCCTGCCGAAGAAGCAACGGGGAGGTGATGAGCCAGCACGGTACCTCATGTGTACAGGTGCCGCAGAGGTCAGAAGAGGGTGTCAGATCCCCTAGAACTGGAGTTGCAGGTGGTGTGAGAGGGAACAGAGCCAGCCTTCGGGTACACAGCAAAGGCCTTCCTTAGTCTGTGATCTTCCCAGACACAGAGTTAGGGGCACATAGGGGAGGCTATACTGCAAATGAGAACTATGAGATCCTACACACATGTGACCGGTGACTGAGACAGAGGGTAAGGCCCAGTCAGGGAAGGCAATTGAACCTGTACTGGAAAATGACAAGAAATCACTAAAACTAGACACAGCACTCCCTGGAAGAGCAGGCTCTGGAGTGCTAAAGGCCCAAGATTTGCCAGAATTGACTAGCTGTAGCGTGGCTCTGCATGACCAGATGACAGCAAATCCACCAAGAGCCCCTCAGCTGTCTTCTTCCACTGGAGGATTTGGCAAGCAATATCCCTTCCTTCAGGGTGTCCTTTGCCTCTAATCTACAGGATGCTAGGTGACTCACCCTAAAGCCAGGGTTCTCCTAGCCCTGTGCTGCTCTGTCCTGCATCCCTATGTCCCCAGCTTCCCTTACACAGCCCTACCCATCCCACTGTCTTTCCAGGCAAAGGACTAGCAGGAGCTCCTATGCAGTTGCATACGTACACATTAATCCTTCTGCCTGTACTCCCACCCCATTCCCTTCCTGCTTCTGATGGAACAATACAAACCTTCAAGAGCCAACATAAGTCATCAAGAGAGCAAAAAGCAATGGACACAAGTGTTAGGAAGGAGACAGGAAAAGAGGCCCACTTCTATAACCAGGGACTATGAAACTCAGGATGGAGTTTCCTCGGAAAACTAAACATAAGCTGTTTAGATTGGGATAGTAGAACCTAACTATCCCAGTCCTACGCATACACCTGGAGGAGTGTAAGTCAACATAATACAGAGAAAATTGCACATTCATGTTCTCTGCAGCGTGAGTCCCAAAAGCCAAGATAAGAATCCAGCCAGTTAGATGGATGGATAAAGAAAACGTGGTGGCCATAGGCAAATGGAGTTTTAGTTGATTGTAAAGAAGAATATAATTTTGTTTTGTAGTAGATTGACTCAGAGAATGAAATTGTTAGCATAAAAAAATATAGCTGGGACTAGAGGTCATCATGATAAGAAAAAATAAACTAGAATTAAAAAGATAACGCATTTTCTCTCAATGATGATGAAGATGATAATGATGATGAAGATTAAGGGGAGGAGAAGGATGATAAAAGAAAGAAAGAAAAATTCATTGCAGTACCACTTTAGGACTCATGGACGATTTCATTTTTTATTCCTAGTATCTGTCATTGTGCCTAGCAAAGGCTTGTCACTCAACAATGTGTCTTGTCTGAACTGGACATAATCTCATTTGATTTTTTCAACACCAATCAGAAACCAATGTATTATATTACTTATGTAACTGAAAACAAAGTCTCAAAAGCTATTCTAGCTCCTAGGACCACACAAAAGACTACTATACTACAAACATTAAATTAAGCAGTTTTTTTTTAAAATGGTTCCACCAACTATCAATTCTGCTTAAATAATAAAAGTTGTCCTCACCTTTGAAGCTATTAAGCAATAAGCATGCACTTTAGAGTATGCCTGGGCCAGTAAGAACTGTTTCTGCACCTTCCCTTTGCATAAGGTTGAGTCAGTATCATTAGTTGGGAAATAATTACATAGTCCATAGCCCACAACCCACAAGAGTCTCTGCTTTGTTTTGATTTTTAAATCAACCCTTTTACAGGAAGTTGCTTTTCACCCAGGTAACCGTTGCAAAATATTTACCCAGGTAAGAAAAGCATTAGTCAGCCAATCAGAAGCCCGGCTGTGGTGAGACTTCATCCACCTCATTACGTTTACTACACTGGGCATCTAATTACCTTCAGGATGGAACACATCCTGTTTCCACTTGCTCAAACTCTCTGACTTGCCCCTTGGCTTTCCAGAGCTGACTGAGAAGTCTACGGCGACACGTAAACTGGTGACTCAAATCTTTCTTGGAGCATACTACCAGGCGATTAGTTACGTCTCTCACTTGGGGGATGATGCTTGATCATTCAGAAAATAAACACTAGGGTGAACAGGATTCTCCTCACCAAGAAAGGAGGTGGCCCCCGCCTTGGTATTCTCGCCTGTGCCCTGAAGGCTCTCACACCTGTCCACCCTCCTCTCCTGGAGAACTTCATACCAATCACAAACAGCAGACCACTTATGCCATCAGACTCTCTGATAAGCTAATTTTCTATCCATTGACCCAACATAATAAGCAGAAAATGGGCTTGGTGTACTAAGTGGCTGTTTTTTTAAGGACCTGCTCTGCGTCTTTGTAGCAAGTTACTTACTTGACCTTGAGCAAGTTACTCAACCAGCATGTGCTGTTTGTAATGAGAGGATAACATTGTTGTGTGGTTGAAACAAGACAGTATGTTACAGGGGAGCGCAGCTGTCCGATACAAAACCAAATACAAGCTTTCTTTCCTCTTTCCTCCCTCTGTCCCAGAGTGACTCTCTAGATGACTGGTTCTCAACTTGAAGGTTGTGATCCTTTTGGCAAACCTCTCCCTCCCAAAATATTTACATTATTATTCATAACAGTAGCAAAATGACAGTTATGAAGTAGGAACAAAAACCATTTTGATGGTTGGGGGTCACCACAACATGAGGGTCACAGCACTAAGAAAGCCGAGAACAGCTGCTCTAAATATAGACTACAAATCCACCCAGCTCAGCCAGCAAGAAGGAGCCACCTACAAATCCAGATTTCTACCAGGGCTAAGACGAGAATATATTTTTATTTTCAGTGTGTCAGTGTAAGTTTTGGAAAGGGTTTTATATAGCCTCAGCTGCCATTGAGTATACAATGTAGCAAAGGATGTCTTTGAACTCCGGATTCTCCAGTCTCTACCTTCCAAGTTCTAGAATTACAGGTGTGCCCACTGACACAAATGGTTTTATTAGACATGCTCAGTAAATACACACGGGGGCTACAAAACAAAAGAACACGCCATTGAGATGGACCTCTGTGGATTAGTGTCAATACGTGAGTACCTGGCCCAATGTTACTGAATCCTAAGGTGTTTGTGTTTATTGGTGTGTGTGTTGTTAGAATACAGGAAAGCAAGGCATTCGTTTGAAAGTTTCCAGTTAAGCAAAAATTCAAAACATGTTTTTCAAGTCAAAAAGCCACATTATCAAGCATAGGCGATGTCTCGGTGAACAAAGGCACTTGCTGCCAAGTCTGACGACGTGCCTTTGATTCATCGACCCATTTGCTTGAAGAAGAGAGAACCTACTCCCACAAGTTGTCCACCTGCATGCGTGCGCGTGCTTTGGCACATGCTCGGCTGCGGGCACATATGAGAGACCACTGAAGTAAATCAATGCAATTTCAAGAAAACACACTTCAATGTACATGCTCCGTGCAAGGTAAAAATTCAGAGTACCACACAGGTTGCCCAGTAGGATGGACTTGACAATGAGTGCACATCCCACGACCCCTGAGGCGTTTGCCATGCTTGGCAAGCCCCCACACACACAAGCCAGATAGTGATGACCACAGACAGCCCACGTTTAAGGAGCTCTTGCAGAGTGGCTGCGTTACTTCACTAATCCCCAGGAGCCTGCAGCACAGGTGTTATTATGATTGCTATCGCGCAGGTGAGAGCGCCTTCCCAAGATCATCTCTTTGTTAACAGGTAGAGTTGACATCAACTATCTGTTTTCCAGATCCCCGTCCCTCCGTACCAGGCAACACATCGCTGGGAAAACAAACAGAGCGCAGCCCAGGGAGGAACCGAGTGGAGGAGTTTAAGCTGACTTTAAGTTTTCTGTGTAGCTAAGGGTGACCTTGAACTCCTGACCCTCTTGACTCCACCTCCCAAATGCTAGAACTTTAGGCATGCCCATCTGCCTCAGAGAATGTAATGTGTGTATAAAGACCTATGAACTGAGAGATTATGCACCATGAAGAAGGACCTCTGAGAGTATTACCAACACAGAGACAGCGGACCCTAATGCCTAAGTTACTAATGCCTAAGTTCTTTGAAGAAACAAGAAACCAAGGCCTTCATTCAAGAGTTTTTAATCAACTCTTGGGTTCTTGGCATGGATCCCTAGACATAAAGTGTGGCTTCTGTCTGCAGCAGAGCATTTTCGACCGACCACCTTTAGCTGAAGGCACTTTGGGTTGGGCAAGCTCACACACACAAATGGCTTCCAAACTGCTCAGCCAATAAACAGAGAGAAGCCTACACTTAGGGAAATTGGGGTCAATATTTGTTATGCTCATACAGTCCTGAAGACTAACAGGATGTGGGCACAGAGGAAGTCAACAGACTATGACACACCTCCCACATGCACTGGGGGGGCCCCACCCTGGCCTGCCCACCACTACTGTCTGCCTGGAACCCTGAGGTGAGGATGGAGGAGGGGGTGGCACCTCTGACTCTAACAAGGCTTAGGCTGGTCATGCTGTAGGCATAGCCTACGTCCTGACGAGGCTAGCACTGGCAATAAACCACCAACAGCGAACTAAAACAACAAACACCATCCTGAACAGCTGTCTCCCCCACGCCCACTTTTGTTGAGTGGTCTTGGCAGGGCTCCTCTGCCTGAGCAAACTGGTCCAGTGTAATTATGGGGCCAGTTAGACTGTGGAAGTCTAGGGTAACTCAGGATTGAAAATGGAAGGCAGGTTGTAGAACTTGTCAACCCCAAACTTTAACTTTCCATTAGTAAAAGGAAGATTTAAACTTCTTCACAGGCCAACATAAAATAAAATACAATGTGCCATAGTAGTCTTTGGATTCAGACAAATCTGGACTTTAATTCTAGAGCCTTTAAAAACATTTTTTGAATCATTTGACTTATCTATATCTCACATACTTATCCATCAGCTATGGAAATGAGCCTGTCCTGGAGACTAAGCAAATGGACTGGGTCTTTTTTAATTCTGCAGCCACAAGAAACACTGATAAACATCCTATATCTAAAATATTTGAGATCAGGACCAACTCACATCAACTTATCGTAAAATTCTAATTGATGTTTTTTTTCCATATTTCCTACAGTGAACAACTCAAGTCCTTGTATTAATAGCTGAAGGAATCGAACTTTTCTGTTTCAAATAATAGTTATGCATAAAGCAGATAAATCAGCAATGTTATTAGTACCCTAATTTATGTTGCCAGCCCAAGAAACACGCTCATGAGAATTAACTTTTTTTTTCTTTTAAGATTTATTTATTATTATAAATGAGTACACTGTAGCTGTTTTCAGACACACCGGAAGAGGGCATCAGATCTCATTATGGGTGGTTGTGAGCCACCATGTGGTTGCTGGGATCCAAACTCATGACCTTGGAAAGAGCAGATGGTGCTCTTACCGGCTGAGCCATCTCACCAGCCCAGAGAATTAACTTCTTTCTTACAGTGTACTTCAGTCTCTATGTCCGTGGTGCTCAACCTTCCTAAGGCTGTATAGCCCTTTAATTCAGTGCTTTATCTTGTGGTGACCCCAACCAGAAGATTATTTTCATTACTACTTCATAGCCGTAATTTTGCTACTGTTGTGAATCATAATGTAAATATCTGATATACAGGATATCTGATATATAATTCCTGTGAAAGGGTTGTTTGACTCCCCCCCCCCCGCCCAAAGGGGTGGTGACTCACAAATTGAGAACTCTGATGCTCTAGGGGGTTCTCAAGAAGGGGGACCAGCGTGGTGCCAAGTCTGATGATCTGAGTTTGATCCCCGGAACCCACATGGTGGAAGGAGGCAACCAACTCCTGCAGGTGCCATGGCACATGCGCACACACATTCACGGGGTTATGCACACCCACACGCGAGGAGGAGGGGGAAGAGGAGGAAGGACAGAGAGAGGAGCGAGGAGCAGAGGGAGGAAGGGAGGAAGGAGACATACATATTAAAAACACGGAAGTTTTGTATTTTCCAAAGATCCTCCATGTCTTTTATTCAATTCGATCGCTGCTTTGTGAGTCAAGAAAAAAAAA
>JADRCC010563515.1:0-14173 GCA_019843855.1 Hylomyscus alleni
GGCATCAAGCCTTCACAGGACCAAGGGCCTCCCCTCTCATTGATGCCAGATAAGGCCCCTTCAGCTCCTTCAGTCTTTCCCCTAACTCCTCCATTGGGGCACCTGTGCTCAGTCCAATAGTTGGCTGAGAACATTTGCATCTGTAGTGGTCAGGATTTGGCAGAGCCTCTCAGGAGACAGCTGTTTCAGGCTCCTGTCAGCAAGTACTTCTTGGCATCAGCAATAGTATTTGGGTTTGGTGTCTGCATGCGGGATGGATCTCCAGGTGGGGGCAGTCTCTGGATGGCCTTTCCTTTAGTCTCTGTTCCATTCTTTGTCCCTGTATTTCCTTTAGACAGGACCAATTCTGGGTTAAAATTTTTGACATGGGTGGGTGGCCCCATCTCTCAACCAGGGGGCCATGCCTAACCTCTGGATATTGTCTTGACAGGTTCTCCCTCCCCTTTGTGGGGTATTTCAGCTAATGTCACCCCCATGACATGAGGTTCTGAAAGGCTCTTCCTTTCCCGACATCTGGGACTATCTAGTTGCTACCCCCAGTTCCCCATCACCCATTGCTGCACAACTCTGTTCAATTTCCTGACCCTCTGCACATCTCCTTTATCTCCTCCCATACCTGATTCTTCCCTTCTTTTTCCCCTCTCCCTTCCCTCTTCCTCCCAAGCCCCTCCTACCCTCTACTTCTCTTGATTATATTTTTCCCCCTTCTTTTTTTTAATTAGGTGTTTTCTTTATTTACCTTGCAAATTTTATCCCCTACAAAAACCCCCCTATCCCATCCCCCTTCTCCCTGCTCAATAACCCACCCACTCCTGCTTCCCTGTCCTGGCATTCCACAACACTGGGGGATCAAGCCTTCATGAGACCAAGGGCCTCTCCTCTCATTGATATCCCACAAGACCATCCTCTGCTACATATGCAGCTGGAGTCATGGGTCCCTCCATGTGTACTCTTTGGTTGGTTTTAGACCCTGGGAGCTCTGGGAGTACTGGTTGGTTCATAATGTTGTTCCTCCTACAGGGATGCAAACCCCTTCAGCTCCTTGGGTTCTTTCTCTAGGTCCTCCATTGAGGGACCCTGTACTCAGTCCAATGGATGGTTGTGAGCATCCACTTCTGTATTAGTCAGGCACTGGCAGAGCCTCTCAAGACACAGCTATATCAGGCTCCTGTCAGTAAGCACTTGTGGCATCCACAGTAGTTTCTGGGTTTGGTAACTGTATATGGGATGGATCCCCAGGTGGGACAGTCATTGGTTGACCTTTCCTTCAGTTTCAGCCCCAAACTTTGTCTCTGTATTCCCTACCATGGGTATTTTGATCCCCCTTCTAAGAAGGACTTAAGTATCCACACTGTGGTCTTCCTTCTTGAGCTTCATATGGTTTTTGAATTGTATCTCGGGTATTCAGAACTTCTGGGCTAATATCCACTTATCAGTGAGTGCATACCATGTGTGTTCTTTTGTGATTGGGTTACCTCACTCAGGATGATATTTTCTAGTTCTGTCCATTTGCCTCAGAACTTCATGAATAATTCATCATTTTTTGTTTGTTTTTGTTTCTTTTTTGTTTTTATTTTTGTTTTTTGGTTTTTGGTTTTTTTTTTTTTTTTTTTTTTTTTTTTTTTTTTTTTTTTTTTTTTTTGGTTTTTTGAGACAGGGTTTCTCTGTGTAGCCCTGGCTGTCTTGGAACTCACTCTGTAGACAAGGCTGGCCTCAAACTCAGAAATCTGCCTGCCTCTGCCTCCCAAGTGCTGGGATTAAAGGCATGCGCCCCCACTACATGGCCCGAATTCATCCTTTTTAATAGCTAAGTAGTATTCCATTGTGTAAATGTGCCATCTTTTCTGTATCCATTCCTTTGTTGAGGACATCTGGGCTTTTTCCAGCTTCTGGTTATTGTAAATAAGGCTGCTATGAACATAGTGGAGCATGTGTCCTTATTAAATGTTGGAACATCTTCTGGGTATATGCTCAGAAGTGGTATAGCTGGGTCCTCAGGTAGTACTATGTCCAATCAATAGGACAAAATGGCAACCAACAGAGTGGGAAAAGATCTTTAACATTCCTATATTTGATAGAGGGCTAATATCCAATATATACAAAGAAGTCAAGAAATTAGACTCCAGAGAACAAATAACTCTATTAAAAATGGGGTACAGAGCTAAACAAAGAATTCTTTTATATTTTTGATTGTGAGCCTAGCCTTTAACGGCTGAGCCATCTCTCCAGCCCAAGAATTCTCAACTAAGGAATACCGAATGGCTGAGAAGCACCTAAAGAAATGTTCAACATTCTTAATCAACAGGAAAATGCAAATCAAAACAACCCGGAGATTCCACCTCACACCAGTCAGAATGGCTAAGATCAAAAACTTAGGTAATAGCAGATGCTGGTGAGGATGTGGAGAAAGAGGAACACTTCTCCATTGCTGGTGGGATTGCAAGCTGGTTCAATCATTCTGGAAATCAGTTTGGTGGTTCCTCACAAAATTGTTTCTCCTTCTAAGTAAGACTGAAGCATCTGCTCTTTGGTCTTTCTTCCTCTTGAGCTTCATGTGGTCCATGAGTTGTATTGTGGGTATTCCATGCTCTTTGCCTAATATCTACTTATCAATGAGTACATACTGTGTGTGTTCTTTTGTGACTGAGTTATATCACTCAGGATATTTTCTAGATCCATCCACTTGCCTGCGAATTTCATGAAGTCATTCTTTTTAATAGCTGAATAATACTCCACTGTGTAAATGCACCACATTTTCTGTATCTATTCATCTGTTGATGGACATCTGGGTTGTTTCCAGTTTGTGGCTATTATAAATATGGTTGATATGAACATAGTGGAGCATATGCCCTTATTACATGTTGGAGCATCTTCTTGTAAGAGACCCTCTCTGACCTCTTCTCCAACCAGACAGAGCCTCCTTTGGCCCTGAGCAACCCCTTGGAATGTACTTGTGACTAGAGGAGACTGGGATCCCAGTTACTTTCTGTATAACAGTAACTTGTAAGCCTTGCTGAGGTGGTGATGATGAGACTGGGGTCTTGGCTCTGTTCCTGGGGTGTCTTGGAAACTCCAGGCCCTAGTCAGCTCATTATCTGCCCCATCTTGAGTTAACTGTTCCCGACACCACACTAACCACAGGTAGACCAAATCCCTCTCTTTCCAGGGATTCTCTCATTTGAGAACAAGCTCAGGCCTTTCCAAATGCTAAGTCCCAGAAAACTCCCTGCCAGTCTTGCCTTGTCTTGCACTTTCTTCAGATACATGAAAGAATGTTAGAAATTTGGGCGGGGGGTGGGGAAGTTTTGAGATGATGTGGCAGGTTTTTCATTCTGTTGAAGTCATACATGGTGACCCCGGCAGTTTCAGATCACCTACATGTCCCCTTGTAGCTGGTGGCACGTCCCTCTCCTCTCTAAGCATTTCAAGGCTGAGCTGAAACATGAGACACATAGTCATCTGGTGCTTTGCCTAACTTCTGTCAAGCTTACTTGGGCTGGAATTTCTCAGTGCCTCAAGACCTGTAAATTTGTCCACCTGTGTAACTGGAGCCACCAGAGAGTACCAGTGGTAGTTTGTAAATTCAACATTCCTATGTTGATCACTAATTCATTTGTGACTCCTCCTCTTGGGCACACTACAACAAAGAAGTGATTACTCCATGGGTGAGATATTAATATTTCCCAGTCTCCAGTGTCTGCTGTGCCGCATTGTCTGTGGCCTCCTGTTCTATGCTTCTCCATCTAGTTGAAAGGGAAGCCTACTCGCCTACTACTGAGCTCACTGTGGGAGCCCTCCCCAGGCTTCAGCCCTTCTCCCTGAATCAGCCAGAAAGACGTTATTCCCTTCTGATGGAAAAGGCTTTGAAATAAGTGGTGAAGGTACCCAAAGACCAAGATTTTCTTTTCATGCTTTTCAGAAACTTTTTTTTTTTTGGTATTTATTTCAAAGACTTAAGTGTTCTTTGGGGGGCCCCTAATCATCCTAAGCCCTGGGAATTTACTTCTCTGCAGCTCCTCTCCCTCCCCAAGCAGCCCTGCACGGAGCAAAATAATTGTCTGTTTCTGCAAGCAGCCTCCTGTGCAGATGGAGCCTGATTAGCATGTGCGCTTGCAGCAGGCCACCGCTCCAGCCACATTTGGAAATCCAGCCACTGAGAGAGATGTGGGCTTGACATTCATTAACATTCTTGGGCTCCCTGGGAAATACACATAATAGGGTAAAATTGCCATTAAGGAGAGCAACACTTGAGGGAAATATCCACTCAATAAAGCCAGGGATTCTTCTCATCAACAGCTGAGGAAAAATCCAGTTGCCATAAAGGGTAAAAGAGACATCCTCTTAATATGAGTGGAGATGGCCAGAGTTCAGCAGGTTTGCTGTTCTAATGAGTCCCATCGTCCTGTGCTGGATGGCAACTGGCTTATTGGTATGCAGATGTTTCTCAGGCATATTTTGGTCTCAGCAGATCCCAGTATCAGCTTAATGATTTCTTTCCCCAGGGTTGTGTGTATTAACCTTAAGAAAAGGCAAACACTAAAGGAGCTGGTCTTAACAGTGACATAGCCTTTAAGTCAAAAGTTTTTTTTCTGGCTGGGTTAGAGGAATTGGACCTTGATAGTTCCTTTTTCTTTGTGTGGAGGGTTCTTAGTGGGATACACAGTAAACTGAAGTATAGATAATTCCTACCTACCCCTCTGCCTTTCTAGGGTATAATGTTTGGACTGTTTCCTATTGTCCTTTACATTGAATGACATAGGATTATGTCTTATATGTGCTAAACTGATACGGGTTCTTACTAATTTTGGGAAGTCAGCCAAAAGTAACACTAAAGGTTGTTTAAACAATACAACCTTCTACACATTAAAAAACTACCTTTGAAGGGACTTGAACCCAGTCAACTCCCTATATTGGCTTGGACTCAGGTATGGGTTGATGACACAAAATGTAAAAATCTGTTTAATTTGACTCATTGAAAAACTCCATTCAGTAGTCTTGCAACTACTTGACAAGTCACAGGGAGGAGCAAAGATCCTTGATGAGTCTGTGTCTTGCATAAAGTTATTGCTCACTTGAATAAGCTATCCCTAGCGACAGGCTCCTCGACCAGTTGTGAAGCTTTCATGTCCTTTCAGGGATGTCCCCAAAATTTGTGCACACACTATTTTGATTCCTTTGTCTCCAAATGGTCTTGATTTGATGCCAGGCATCTGGACTGCATTTCCATTTAGTCAGAAGCAGCATCCACACATCTCAGTGATGACAACCTTGCTGGATTTGTGGGCAGTTTATAATTCACAATATATATTTTCACCTGATGTCTCCTAACTTGATGTTCACAATGTGCCTTTATGGTAGGTGATTTCTGCAGTTTATAGATGGAGAAACTGAGGCTCATGAATTTTATTACTGGAAAGCAGCAGAATTTAGACTTGCAGCTATAATGACCTTATTTTTAATGAGCTTCTTCTCTTAATGGGATTCTTTTTATTAAAAACATTCACTTGTTAAGACCAAACCCAAGATATTGTTGTAAATATCTAGAGCTAAGTGGCTGCAGTAAGTTTTCTACATTTGTTGGACATGCAGAATGAAATGTGTACATTTGTGTGTGTGTGTGTGTGTGTGTGTGTGTGTGTGCATGCACGTGTTGTATGTTCATGTACACATGAGAGAATACACCCATGAGCGCCCACTAGAGGCCAGAGGAACACATCAGGCATCCTTCTCTATCACTCTTGCCTTGGTTTCTTGAGACAGGATCACTCACTGAACCTGGAAGTAGGCTGGCATGCATCCAGCCCTGAGGATCCCCCCTACCCCATCTTCATTCCTCATAGTTCTAGGTATAAAACCATGTGGCCACATTCAGCTTCTTAATGGGAGTATGCTAGGTAGGTATTTAAATGCAAGCTCTCATGTTTGCATAGCATGAGTTGTTGTTACCCATAGAACCATCTGAATTCCTAACAAAACGATTTTTTTTTTAAAAAAAAAAAAAGGTAATTATTGGGCCAGTGAAATGGCTCTGTAAATGAACACATTTGCTGCCACTCATGATGAACTAAAATTAATCCCGAGGGTCTCCACACAGAAAGGGAACCAACTTCTGCAAGTTTGATCTCTACACAGGCAGGCTAGAGAATAAACAAATAATGTAATAAAATAATATTGTAAAAAATGTAAAAAATGTAAAAAAATAAAAATGTAATAATGTAATAAAAAATAAAAGTTGACTCTCTTCAGGAAGCCTGTATTCTCACAGACTATCTATCTGGCGGTTTTGTGTAGATGGTGCCAGGCCAGTGGTGGCTCTTAAAATTTCCTGCTTACACTGGCCTCATCCCTAGGTCTTCTTTCTGTTTGGGTATGGTGACTTGAGTTGATCTTACTCACAATATCCTAAGTGCTGTGTGCACTGTACATACATTTTACAATGAATCTATAGATAGCACTCTGAATATTAGTTACAGCTCTGAGGAAGAGTGTAGTCACTACAAACGCAGGACATGGTGGCTGAGCTGACAACTGTCTGGAGGTGGGAATGATGTGAGAGTATGGATGACGCATGATCTCTTAATGTAACATGATGGAATGTCCGATACAATTAAGTGCTAGTGAAACCATGCGTGGAGGGCTACTCTTGGAAGCCATGATGTTCCGAAGGAGAGAGAGGAATTAAAGCGGCATGGCCAAAAATAATAATGATGAGAAGAGAGATTAAAGAAAATAAAAATGAGGTGATATTCTTCCCTTCCATATTACTGAATCAAAATTTCTCATCTACAATTGAGAAATCAGAAAAAAAAGAGATGTTGAACATTTTTTATGATCACTAATGACCAAACTCTGACCTCAGAGGGTAGTGCAATTCAGAGTGGGGAGAGGGGTTGGAAGTGCTGTTTCTTTCTCTTCCATACACTCTGATTTTGAATGTTGGACAGTAAATACTTTCCAAGAGTCAATGGAAACATTGCTACTGTGTTTCTACTCTGGACTGACTGGCATATCTGTGTGAAAACTAGAGTGACTGGTTAAACTGACAGATGGACTTTGGATAGACTAGTGAGTTATGACTACGTAGCTGAGTCAGACACTGGTGATTGAGCCAGCGTGCAGCCTGGCCCCCGACCACCAGACTCTGGTGACTGAGCCAGCGTGCAGGCTGGCCCCTGACCGCCAGACACTGGCTGAGCTACTTGAGAGTAGTAGAAAGAGACAGCCACAGCCTAGGCCAGGCTCTGAGAGACCATGGGTAAGTCTTGACCTCACCAATAATTACATGGGCCACAGCTGAGGCGCTCCTCTTTTTCTCTGTAACAAATAGAGGTTAAATTCTAGACTGTTTTAACTTTGATTTTTTTTTAGAAAGTTTGATTTCTTTTCTATGATTATTTCTATCCTTTTCATTTGTCAGATATACTTAATTATAAATGCTTTTAATATATAAATACCATCACAGTCTTTCCTGCATAATCTAAGAGTATAGTTTAGAATAAGATGTTCTTTCTAGGAAAGGTCTATCTTTTACCCAACAGCTATCATGGATTATTGTCCAACAATCAATCATGTTTGTGTCCTGAACAGTGATGGTATGATCCAAAATTTGTAATTTCATTGCTAATGGGGTTCTTAATTAAATTACTGATCTGATCCAAAAGGGTTCAGCTTTGGGGAACTAGATCTGAAACACATTCTCTTTCACTGGGTTTTACAGTTTGAGCTACTTATTACTGGTTTAAGGTAGTTTTCAAGTAGTCTGACAGATTTCCTGCAAACAGAAGAATTTAAGCAAAGAGCATCCATCTGCCGAGCCTCCTCCAAGCAGCTTGGCTGTACCTTGTGCTGGCCTCCATCCAGCCATCCTCTCAGACACCCTTTACTGTCAGACTTCCTTAGGATTTCATTTACGAGAGTTTTGGAATCAATTTAGCATGTAAGAAACTAAAACACACACACACACACACACACACACACAAACCCCAAGTTACCATCTTCCCCATGCTCTTTCTGTGCTTCTATCTTCAGTTTTAGTTGGGTTCCTGTTAGGTCTGGATTAAGGTGAGATGGGAGCATCTTAAGCCTTAGGAATCCTTCAGGTTTTATGCTGTCTGTATACTTACTACAGTGGCTTGTGAGCAAGGAGCTGTCCAGAAAAGCTTTCCAAATAATAAAAGAAAGTTTCCCCATGGCCTTCTAGCTGCTCCATTGGTAGCTGAAGTTGTTTTCCTCCACACTAAGCTTCGTTGTGGCAGTTCTGGTTGAATGGCCACTATCACACACAAAAGTTATTTGTTCCTTCATGATGTAAATATATACCTCCATCAGGAAGTAAAATATAAGATCTTTAGGTTCAAACATCAGAAAGTGCCAGATTGTGACTAGTTGAATGGAGAGCCTCGTACCACCTGATATGGACTGCAGAGAAAAGTCAGGGAAGGAAGAGGATGGCTCAGGTTAAAGGGTGATTTGGAGGAGAGGAGGGGGCTGAGGATAGGAAAGGACTGGGTTATGGTAAAGAGAGAGAGATAGAGACTGTCTGAGTCATCGTTCTATTGCTATGAAGAGATGCAATGATCAAGGCAACTCGTAAAAGAAAGCGTTGAATTGGGGACTTGTTTTAGAGGGTTAGTCCATGATCATCATGTTAGGAAGCAGATGGGTGTGGTGTTGGTGCAGTAGCTGAGAGCTTTCCATCCTGGTCTAGAGACAGAAGGCGGGGGGATGTCCTGGGTCTGGCTTGTACTCTTAAAACCTTAAATCTCACCCCTAGTGACTCACCTACTCCTAGGACCACATCTACTCCAGAAAGGCCATACCTCCTAATCCTTCTGAAATAGTTCCACTAACTGGAGTCCAAGCATTCAAACATGTGAACCTATTAGGGACATTCTCATTCAAACCACCATAGTAAGCAGCTGATTAAGGCCAGGCAGGAACTATTGGAGCCAATATTTGATCTGAGTTCATTGTGAACTAGACACATTCAATTCTGCTTTATCCTTCAGCCTCCATTTAGTGACAGGTAACTGGGTGCTAATATTAGTAAATACAAATTATTGGGTCCTCTTTTTAAAGCCTCTGAGGCCTGAGGTGGGCGTTGAAGATGCCAGAACTGATTCATGGCTCCCCAGATGCCCTCATGAGCTTCAGCAGCAAACCTCCACTTGCAAGCAAGAAACCCCAGCTAGACTCCATGGCCAGCGGAAGGCTGGGAAGAGTGGCAAGAGGAACAACTCCAGTCCCCTCCTACCCCATGACAAAGCTTATCTTTATAGCACAAGAACTACTTGCTTCTCTGGAGATGAAGTAAGTTTAGGGGGCTTTGTTCTTATTTTGTTCTTTTGGGAAAAAAAAAAGAAAATATCCCATTAAAAGAAATTTCTTCATCTCAAACTGTTGACTGCTATGCCACTTAATTTTAGCTTGTTCAATTTGGGATCTTGAAACAAAATCCCACACATAAACGTTCTCTGGGCCCATGGCATTTCCATTTGCTTGTGAATTGGATTAGTTTTCATTTATCTTAAGCTCTTGCCTCTCATTCCCTTTTGTTTTGAGATACTTAGCAAATGTTGACAGTTATGGTTGGCTTATTAAGTTCCCTCAGTTATGTAAATGATTTTCAGTTGGTTATGTCACTATTAATTGAAGAAAGCTTTAAGTTTTCTGGTGTATCTTCGGACTTACTAAGCGAAATATTGCTTACATTTCATTTAACTTTTTTTTTTTTTTCTTCTTCAGGCTTCAAGTTGACCTTTTTTTTAATTTTTATTTTTCTAGTCCCATTCAGCTCTACACTTCCTTTTTTGAATCTACTGTCTGCTTGATATGATAAATGAACTTGTGCAACTGTAGAGCCAGTGACCTCTCCTCAGTCTTGTTCTTCTTGGTTGCTCTACTGTGGCTGGCAGTGCTCCTACCAGGCTCAGAACCTCCTTCACCTTTGGCTTTCACAATATGATTGTCCTGGTCTGTTTTTCTTTGTGACTGTTCCTTCTTTTCTTGATCTTCTCTGCGTGCTAGCCTATAAAGTGGTGCTTTGAACTGTGATTCTTGCACGTCAGTCACAGTAACTGTGTGACACACATGTTCAAGATCTTCAAGCCTTAAGGGGACTGGAGAATGAGTGGTCTGAGGTACATGTCACACACTTGTTATTCGGTTGGGCTTATCAATGTTTGTCTAACACCATAGGGATTTTGTTCTGTGTATATGTGAAATTGCGTAACTTACATCTAGATAACAATGAATTCAATTAGTAGAATAAAGGCCCAGGTTAAGAATGAGCAAAGCTGGATCTAATGGACAAAGTGTCAACGAAAGCAATGAGCAGAAGAGCCAGAGAGTTTACAGAGAATTCAAGGAGAGGGTGTTTGACAGAGGTGAGTAACAGCATGGCTTCATATACTCAGAATTGTAACAGGGTCCCAGGATCATCTGTGACAGCTGTCACCTATCAGGAACAGAAGTCAGGAACTCAAATATTCAGAGGTCAGGTGGAGTCCAGAGCAGAGTTATTAAGAAATAACTGAGAAACCAAAACCAGAGGACAGGCAACTGCTCCTAAAGACTTATTTGGTCCCATTAGATCCGTGATGACCACTCACTCTCAGCTAGGGAGGAGAAAGGCAAAGAGCTATGGATACTCACGAGGTTCATTCTGATTTAAACAAACTTGAGTTTCAAGCCGCACCTAGGCCAAGAAGCCTTACTATTATTATTTTACCTTATTTCTAACTCTACAATGTAGATTTTTCTTGTCTTTTTTCCCACGTTTTGTCTGGATAGAAACTGACCTAGATATTATGTTACCTCTAGCTCATGTACTCATGTCTGCCTTTGGGCTCCTCTCTTCCCAAAGCCATGTTGTATTTTCTGGGTAGTCTTCAGTCAATCCAAATATCATAAGCTCACTCTTCTCATCAAGAATGGGTTTAGGGGTCCTTGTCAAAGCATTACTTCAGAAGGATACTAACCCAGCCACTCATAACTTACCCAGCCATAGTATACACAAAACAGTCTTCTCATTGCTGGATGTGTACACTCAATCACTCATGTGCCCCTCTCTCCCGCCTTCCTTCACCAAACCACTGGAATAGTACCATTTCCCCTACAAAGATAACTAATTAAATCTTAATTCCTAGAACACAAGGCTGTACATCTCTTGGAACATGGGAATCAAGGCCTTCAATTGGGTGACTTTGAGATGGGAAAATATTCCAATTGTTCAATAGGACATGACATAATCATAAAGGCTCTCATCTGAAGAGGGAGGCTGAAAAGAGTTAGAGATGATATGATGACAGAAAGGGTTCAGACAGTCATGGTGTTGCATGCCTGTAATCCCAGCACCTGAGAGGTATATACAGGAAGATTACTACTAGTTCAAGGCCACCCTGGCTATATAGTTCTAGACCAGCCAGAGCTACATAATGGGACATAATCTCAAAATAATAATAGTAATAAAGGGATCAAGTATTGTGATGTAAAAGGAGCAGGTTTTGAAGAAGGCAGGCAGAGACAACCCGTCAGGCATCCTTTAGGAGGTGAAAAATGCAAGAAACAAATCTGACTCAGAGACTCTAGAAAGAGTCCCGCCAACACATTGATTGTATCCTGTGCCTGACTCTTGTCTACAGGATTAGGGGCTTGTATTGTGAGAACACTTTGAGTCTATGGTGATTTTTAACAGCACCCATAAGGAGCCAATATACTATTAGCCTCAAACAGTAAATGTTTCTTAGGAACCATGTGTCCCATAATAGAAGGGACTGAGAGTGGGGGCGTGGCAAGGAGGGAGAGATTTCTGCTGACCTAATTCCTCTTCAGTTTGTCTTACTCATTGACTTATTTAATGCATAGTTAGTGCTTATATCTCCGAACTGCTGTTCTGGGCACAGGAAAATCCCCACCACCCTGAAGCTTACAAGCTATCCCAGAGACATAGAGCAACTATTATAAGTCTAAAACTATTATTGGGTAGAACTGGATCCTTGTGATAGTACCTTTCTCAACCTGCTTCAGTATCACAAAATAGAAGACTCGAGGCTGTAAGCCTAGAAGCCATGAAATGCTAGCTTTGGTTAAATGTATTAAAAAAAAGTCATGACAGTTCTAGGTCAGTGGTTCTCGACTTGTGGATCATGACCCTTTTGGTTAGAATGACCCTTTCACATGGATGACCAAAGACCATCAGAAAACACGGATGTTGATATTATGATTCATAATGGTGGTAAAATTACAGTTATGGAGTAGGAATGAGAAAGATTTTGTTGGGGGAGGCTGTTTTAAAGGGTCATAGCATTAGGAAAATTGCAAACGACTGCTCTAGGAAGAAGATGGAAGGAGAAAGCTAGTTTTAGATAGGAGCTAAGAGAAGAGCTGACTGAGGAAGTGCTATTTTTGAAATGCGTAGGAAATTTTCTGATAATAATTGATTTAAATTTCTGAGACAGATAGATGCGTTATGAGCTTCATGACATGGCCGAGATAACAGCCTTGGTCTTGCATATTAGGATGGCTGATCTTCATTTTTTCTGTTTCCCATTGTGATCCAAACCAACATGGGATTCTGCTTAGATTATTGTAACTTAAACATGTTATGTCCAATTCCAAATGTTACTTCTGTGGATGTCTGATTAACACCCTTGCAGTCAGTGTCTATGAAGATGAAGCGATGGAGACAGCCTTCCTTTTCAGTCCTGTTCTTCATGTAAACACTGGAGAAATGGGCAACAACAACCAAAAATAGTCTATAAATTTAATTCATGAATTTGTATTGACCCATGTTTGATGAGGTATGAACACATGATTTTCTATATGGAGTCATGACTAATAACGACATTAATCTACTCTGAATTCCATAAAGTTAGTTTCCGGGCCAAACATTTTATGTTATGATGAAGTGTATTGTATAATGGAAGATCTTGAATACAGATGCCTTTTATTAAAATTGGTTTTTATAGTTAAAGGACCTTTTAGTGAGAGAGAAGGGTTGGCTTCAGAATTATCTATGCTGTGCTGACTTTATGGCCCCCCAAGGTCCTCTTCAAATGCAAATGTGGGTGTTCATTAAGCAGAAATGGTTTCCAAACTGTTATGCCCTGCCATGCTAATGCAGGTGGAAATTTGAAAGCTTCCTGGTTTTATTATTTTTTTCCATTACTTTTTGGGAGGAGAGGTAGCAGCTGGGGATTATGTATGGCTAAGCTGACTGCTAGAGACCTTCTCTGTGTGATGATATATTTATATTTCAAAGCAGAGACTTCTGTGAATGTTATAGAACATTCCATGCCCAGCCACATTTCCAAACACCCAGAGCAAAGGCATATGTTTTACCTCAAAGTGCCCATTTACATAGATATTTAGATAATGTGCTATAAAGGTAAGACAACCAGCCAACCAAACACATGTAAAGTCAACTAACTCTTCTCAATGCACACAGCAAATATTTACAGAATTACAGAAGTTTCAACTTGAATTCTCTTTGCTTTTCATTTTTATTGTTTCACATAGATACAACTAAGCAAATAAACCTTTTCATCATTGCCTTAATACTTACTTTTGAAAAAATTCCTCATGTGTGTATGTGTGCTGTGTGTTTTTACACATAAGTAAAGGCGCAGTAGGTCATGCCATTGAGAAATAGTGAGTGCCTCTCTTTACTATTTTCTGCCATCTTCCCTTGAGACAGGCAAGGTCTTTCACCAAATCTGGAACTCACTTCTGACTAGGCTAGCTGCCCAGAAAGCCCCCTAATAATCCTGTCTCTGTTTTAACTTAAGTGCTGAGGACATAGGTGCTCCTGGATACTCCTGGCTAACTTTTATACTGGTGATGGAGATCCAAACTCAAGTCCTCATGATTGTGCAGCAAGAGTTCTTACTCACCAAACGATTTCCTTTGTATTTACTCTTACCATGTGTTAACATACATATAATTGAATATACTCTTCAATGTTTGCTATTTTACAACTTGTGCAAAATGAGTTGAGCAGAAAGTATTAGGGCCCTGCATTGATTAGTGTTCAGGTTTCCAGCTTAGTAAACATAAAATATCCATCTACTTGGAGGGGTGTGTATGATGAATTATCTAAAGATGCATGGGCCATTGATGTCCCAGAATCCATTCTGCATTCACCATCACTACCACTAATATGGGTGTGTTATAG
>JADRCC010563518.1:653-16282 GCA_019843855.1 Hylomyscus alleni
TTATTGTGTAGAAATAAAGGTAAAAACAAGACTTTTGAGGAAGAAATAATAAGCCCAAATTACCTATAGTAGAGACATCTGCTTGTATAAGAAAAACAAAGTTTTTAAATGTCAGGAGTGCTGGGATGAACTAAAAGCTGACCAGAACAAAAATTAACCAATAAGACCTATAAGAACAAGATTAGATGTTCTACCCCTCCTTGTACTTACTAAACTCTGAGAACACCCTGACCCCACTAACTAAAATTCTGGGACTTTCCAGCTTGACCCGTTCCAGGGACTTTCCAAGTACAAGAGTTAGGGGGCAAATGTAGCCAAGAGCTGCCCCCTTGAGCAAGGCAACCAATGCCTGAAGAGATCCATTGTTTGATACTGCACCCATCAGAATAAGCCAACTAGCTCTGTTGCCTTTGTAAAAGTGTAAAAGATATGTGCTTTCTGAGTTCAGGGGTGCTTCTCCCTACCTGGATGAGCAACCCCACGTGCATTGGCCATGCACATTGGATCAATAAACCTCATGTTATTGCAGCGATCCGTTGTCAAGCTATGATTTGTGGGGAAGCGCATTTGGGCGAAGACTGACTCTGAGACTCTCCCAGGGTCTCACAGTTGCTACTGCATAACTGTAATTTTGCTACTGTTCTGAATCATAATGTGAATATCTCATATGCAGGGTATCTGCTATGTGACCCTTGTGGGAGTCAACGCCCACAGGCTGAGAACCACTACTTTAAATGTTATCATTTAAACTAGTGGTTCTTCTGGGTTTGGGGACAGGTTAAGTAGCAAAATGTTTGCTGCACAAGCTTGAGGATCTGAGTCTGATATTCCAAATTGTTGTTAAAAGGCTGGGTGCAGTGTCATACACCTATAATCCTTAAACTGGGCAGCTACAGACAAGAGAATCTGCTATAGCTGGGTTGGCAAGCTCTGGGTTCAGTGAGAGACAATAGCTCAGAAAATTGAGAGTAGAAATGAATTGAGGAAAAATCCCAACACGCACACATGAACACTTAACTATGCACCTTTGCAGCTGCTGTGCATTTAATTGTGCTCTTGTAATATGTAGCAGTCATCCCTTAATCATTAATTCTTATAAGTTGTTTAAATAAAAAAAAATCCAGAATAGTTATTCTGTCATACAGATGAGGATTTTTAAATTTTTGTTTTCATTTATCTGCTTATCTTGCTTCACATCCCTGCCGTCTTAGAGTCACAAACACAGACATTTCTAACTTGCTACCAATCTTAGGAGAAATGCTTTACAATTTCACTCTTAAAAATTAGCACTAAGGTTTCCATGGAAGACAAAAGTAGAATGCTCCTTCAGCACATAGGCACCCAAAAGTCATCACCAAGTTTACAAAGAAATATTTGTCCAGTAATTTTAACCTTAAGCAAAACAAAAAAAAAATGTTATCCCTAACCATATGGTTTTTAAATTTTTTTATATTTTATTTATATTTCAAATCTCCTTTCCCAGTTTCCTCTCCAAAAAAATAACCAACCAAACAAACAAAAACTTGTTTCCTCCCCCTGCCCCCTACTCACCAACCCACCCGCTCCCACTTCCTGGCCCTGACATTCCCCTACACTTAAGCATAGAACCTTCACAGGACCAAGGTCCTCTCTGACTGACTAGGACATCCTCTGCTACATATGTAGCTGGAGCCATGAGTCCCCCCATGTGTACTCTTTGGTTGGTGGTTTGGTCCCTCGGAGCTCTGAGGGTACTAGTTAATTCATATTGTAGTTTGTCCTAAGGGGCTGCAAACCCTTCAGCTCCTCGGGTCCTTTCTCTAGATCCTTCATTGGGGACCCTGTGCTCAGTCCAATGGATGGTTTTTAACCATGAACTACGACTTTGGTTAGTCAACATAGACACTGCTTACTATAGCCTGGGCAGAGACTCTGCACTAAGGCTCTGCACTGTGTAAATCATCCTTTGACACCCAGAGCCCTGTCACCCTCAATGTGTGGTCTCAGAGATGGTTTGGCTATCAATATCATGCACATCCTCAGCTCTGAGGACCTCCAGCATTTACTGCTACTGCTCTTGGCTGGACAAAGTTCAGAACTGTGTCTTCCCAGATATGACACTGCATGAAATATGAATCTGTCACTGAACTCTGGCTCAGCAGTCATGTGTTTGTTTTTCGTCACTATAGGTGGATAGTAATGTACTTCCCATTCAATGGTACATTATACTATAATGTAACATTATGGACTCGATAAAATGGACTCTATAAAATATTGACTTAAAAACATAGTTATGATTTTCAACATTTCGTAATTTTGCTCATTACTAACAAGCAATACATTTTAAAACTTCATTTGTAAGAGATTTAACAATATTCAAATACTATGCCAAGTCTAGTTCTTGAAAAAGATGACTTTTCAGGTCGTCTGTCTTTCTTAATACATTCCAGACCTTCTAACTTTCACAACAGAGACGGAATAAGTTACCCACAGTCTCCTTTTGATGACAATTACAGCAAGAACATAATTCACTTTATCCTCAGGTTGAGCTTCCTTTATTAAGGGAGATTAGCTTTTGAGCTCCATAATTATTTGGAAATAAAAAATGATGTATCATAAATTTTTGAGAAATCATTCTGTGTTTACAGGAGATGTTTAGTTAAAATTCTACTACTAATATTCAAGTGAAGCCTTGAGAACTGAACAGGTGTGCACATCTCTTAGACACCACAGGTCTTCTCCAGGGCCTTGCACATTCTAACAGTGTGAAGAAATGGCCTAGTGCCATATGCACTGAGTAAGAACTCAGTGGGTATACATCAACTACTGAATGGCTCTATGAGAATACTAAACTTAAACATTTATATTTTTATAAATGTGGCAATACTAAACTTGAGAGTTCCCCCTATTGCTATATTCTACCAACTTGGATACTAAAAGACAGACCTGAGCCCTAAAACCTGATATACCAGAATATGTCTAAAGTGAAATTATTGTCAATGATAAGAAATAGCACACAAACCAAGGAGAGAAATACAAATACTTCAGACATCTCTCTTTGACACATATCAGCAAAACCAATCCCATGTGTTTTTATCATGACACTGGCCTCACTTTGGGAGAATTCTAGCAGATATGTGCTAAGGACATAATTTTACAGATGATGTCAATAAACTGCCTTTTCTAATTCACTTGGGTACTGCTTGTGACATGAGCTCTGTTTGTGAAAATTACCTACTATCCAGGAAATAAATGCAAGTGAATTTTGTAAAAGGCTGTAATGACATTTTTAGAAGCATTCACCCTTTACTAAGTGAAGCATGGGCCCCCGTGCTACACTTCACAGGCATCAATACTGGAGCCTGAGTTTTTAAAACTCTCTATTGGAAACAACTTCAAATAAAAACTCCATTATGGGAAACAGAGAGACTATGTTTAATGTCTAAATATTGCAAGACTTTCCAATTTCTTTGGGAACTGGAAGAGAATTGTTTTACGTATTTCTTTAACCAAATAATACTAGATTTTTTTTCTTTCCTAAGAGAGTAATTCTGTAAAGTATCATTAAGTTGTAAGAAGAAGCCCGTGGCTTCCTTACAACCACAGCACTTCCCTGCAGTTCATGAAAGGCTAAGACATCCTGTAGTCAAGATTCTGTAGAGATCTTTTGAATTTCTGCCAATAGTGACCACCCCCTTTTCTGTCATCCTCTGTAGGGAGAGTGGATTTATGATCAAACTTATCACAATCTGACATGAGAACATTCTTCAACTGTATGAGATTGGTCATTCATAGGATCTTCTGTCATTAAAGAGCAAGTCCATTCAAGTTGAAGGATCTTGTAAGAGGTAACTTGTTGATAGCAGCATGTTCAAAATGTGAGAATAAAGGCCTTAAGCAAGACAAGTAAGAAAAGGCTGTCCCCATTCTCCCCGCCATTATTGGATCAAGCATTAATTCTTCCCATAGCTGAGAAATCCAGCTACAAAAGCAACTATGGCTGTAGCAGTTGGCACTTCTTTGAACAGTGTGAGGGGCCACGTTTTTTCAAGAGTGCCAAGAAAGAAATCTATGATGTAAGGAGAGAAGAGTGGAAAGAGTGGGCAAGCTACAGAGGGGCAAAGATGGTAGGACAAGAAGACCTGTGTGAAGGAGATCCTCCTGCTGGGAATTGTGGGAAACTCACGAACAGGTGCAGAGGATGTGTTAGGGTCAGTGTCACTCAGATGGGATCAAAGCTTCTGGAATTGGAGGTGGCATTGCAACAATATCTGTAACTGTTTGTAAACTGAGCCCAAGATAATTCTTTAGATTCACACTGTGATAAAACAAAAGGGGTTTTTCCTTGGTATGTGTGAGACCTTGGAACTCAATGTTTGTTTTTAAACATTTTTCCAGTTCCCCCAAACATTTTGTTTAGTATTGTGTGCACTATAATGTTTCAGCAATTATTATTTGAAGGAGGGAAGGAAGAAGGGAAGGTACGAAAGAAGAAAGGAAGGAAGGAAGGAAGGAAGGAAGGAAGGAAGGAAGGAAGGAAGGAAGGAAGGAAGGAAAAAAAGGAAAAAAGGAAGTCTAAAGACAGAAGAGATGGGCTCTATGCAGCTAAGCCAGTGAACTATACTTGAAAAAATATTTACTGTTTCTTTGGTAATATGTCCAGTAACAGTTTGATATGCTCACTCCAGGATTTCTAATAATCTTGAAAATAATTCAAGTCTACAGGGCAACCTGAGGTCAGTGCTTCTTAATTTAAAGTCATGCAATGAGAAATCTTTTGTGTTTATTTTTTAAGCTTCAGAAAGTTTCTGTGCTAGCACTCCAAATTAAAACATTTCAACTCAAAAATGTTCAGATAGAGTGAGTTAATAACAACAAATTTTCATATAAATTTAGTAACATATGTAAAAGTTGTCAATGTCCAATATGTAAAGTTTGTATGTGAATATTAGAATATTCTTTGCTGGGGCATGTACCTAAATATATATTTATTTATTTATTTATTTATTTATTTATTTATTTATATTTTTGAGACAGGGTTTCTCTGTGAATCCTTGGCTGTCCTGGAACTCATTCTGTAGACCAGGCTGACCTCAAGCTCAGAAATCCACCTGCCTCTGCTTCCTGAGTGCTGGGATTAAAGGCGTGTGCCACCACCACCCGGCTGATTTATTCTTAACTACTATAATAATTTTGATAGCAAAAAGGCTATACAACCTCTGCTAATCATACTGTGCATATAGTAATGTAAGTTAGCCAGAACTAAATATTTTGACATAGAAATTGCATACATTTTTCTTTTTTTAATTGATTTAAGTTTTATTGCATTGTGATAAGAAGAGATACATGATTTCAATTTATCTGAATTTGTTAACATTTAAAAACATATTTTAAACTGGGCGGTGGTAGTGCATGCCTTTAATCCCAGCACTTGGGAGGTAGAGGCAGGCAGATTTCTGAGTTCAAGTCCAGCCTGGTCTACAGAGTTAGTTCCAGGACAGCTAGGGCTACACAGAGAAACCCTGTCTCGAAAGAACCAAAACTAAATAAATAAATAAATAAATATTTTAATTAAATAGAATTAAATCACATTCTTGTTTCCCTTTTATACCCCAACTCCTCCCATAGACCCCCCTAAATACCTACAATACCTTTTTTGTCATATTCTTTAAACTTTATAAAATATTATAACAATAAAAATGAGTTGAGTATTATAAAAGTTGTCTGATATAAAACAATAATCAATTTCACAGTCTTATGTAGATGCTTGTTTATAATAATACTGAAAATACATACATTTTTCTCAATATAAATTTTAAATAACTCCAAACATATTAACTGTATATTTTAAAATGATACATCACTACTGGTATTTTTTTAAATGAATATAAATATATAAAGTCTTTTTGTTTGTTTGTTTTGTATTTAGTAGAGCTTAAAATCTTGGCTCTTACTGTGGTACAAGCCTAAAATAAGAACAAGTTTTAGACATTGGATTTCATCGTAATAAGGCTGTACTTCAATGACCCTCACATCACCAAAGGATTTTACCTCCATCGTAGTCTTAAGTACAATCTAAACTCTGGCTTAAGAAATGGAGGTTACATTTGAATTGATTCCTGGGAGAATTTTTAACTCTTTTCCCCTCCATTTCTCTTCCTCTAGAAATGTGTTGAACTCAAAGTGGCTGGAAACACAGAGGACCCGAAATCTCCCAGAATAATCAAGAAGAGCTTTGTGCTTTGCATAAATTATTAGCCTTACTAGTTCTCAGCATGAGGTGCCTGCTCTAGCAAATTTATCAACAGTAAAAAGAACCTGTTTTCAGGGAAGTTATGCAACAGATGTCAGTGTGAACATGAGGAGCATTCCACCATAATAGTATACACGTCATGGACTTTCTGTTTCACAACAAGTGTAGTTTATTAAGTATCGGTGTTGTCCTTGTTGTCCCTTTACGCCTTAGCACCCACCTGCTGAGAACAGAGTGTTAGATTATGCAGCTGTGCTGTTCTGTGGACTTGCCCAGCATTGCACATGTTCTTTGGATGCATCTGCCTGAATGGCAATACTCTTCTTCTGACCAGCTTTGCAAATGCAACTTCCATTCACTCATATAGGCCTTGGGACTCCTGCTCTGGGTGTAGGCCCTGAGCCTGACCCAGAAGAAGGTAGGTTCCACCCAGATCCAACTCTAACTTTTACTTGTTGTTTTGAGTTTCGAAGAAAAGTACTTTTTGTTTGTTTGTTTGTTTGTTTGTTTTTTGAGATAGGGTTTCTCTGTGTAGCCCTGGCTGTCCTGGAACTCACTCTGTAGACCAGACTGGCTTTGAACTCAAAAATCCATCTGCTTCTGCCTTCCAAGTGCAGGGATTAAAGCCATGTGCCACCACTGCCCCACGAAAAGTACTTTTAAAACTTGCCTGTTAAGCAGTTTTTATTTTAAACAAATATTTCTACTTTAAATATATAATTGTACTGTATAATATATGAAAAATTTATCTTTTAAATGTATTATAGTGTACTTTTTATATTACATTTAAAATATATTTTAGATATTTTAAAGATTTATATATTTTTATGTATATGAGTGCACTGTAGCTGTCTTCAGAAGAGTGCATCCATCGGGTCTCATTACAGATGGTTGTGAGCCACCATGTGGTTGCTGAGAATTGAACTCAGGACCTCTGGAAGAGCAGTCAGTGATCTTAACTGCTGAGCCATCTCTCCAGCCCAGATATTTTTATTTTTAAAAAGGTCATAATTACTAGCAAAATTAAAGGTTTGAAAGCTTATTTTCAAACATTTGCTGACTATCTTGGCTTTTTCATGCTGGATTTAATGGTCCCCAAAACCGCTTACTGGGAACGGTGAAGCTCATGGAGTAATACAGAGTGTGGGATTTCTAGTGACAAGACCAACATGACTTTAAAGTGGCCAGAAATGTGATGCTAGGATTATGACTCTGTTAAAACACTCCAATATGTCTATTTTTAATAATTATTAGTTTTCTCAAGACAGTTGTAAGAAGAGTGGGGAAAGGAAAGAGGAGGGGTGGGAAGGTGGGAATGAGTGGTGAGCATAGTTGAAGCTGAGCAGAGACGCTAAAGAGGTCGGTAATATAGACAACGTGTTATGTCCCAGAATGAGACTCCCCTGAAACAGCATTCCTATTGACCTAGGCTGTGTTTTTAGGAATCTGCCAGACACCCACTCATGGTGTCTTAGTTCGGGTCTCATTTCTGTGAAGAGACACCATGACCAAGGCAACTCTTATAAGGAAAACATTTAATTGGGGCTGGATTGTCATTTCAGAGGTTCAGTTCATTGTCATCATGGTGGGATCATGGCAGCATGCAGGCAGACATGGTGCTGGAGAAGGAGCAAGTTCTATATCTTGATCTTCAGGCAGGCAGGACAAGACTATCTTCTGTAGGCAGCCAGGAGGAGGCTCTCATCCGTACTGGTCAGAGCTTGACCATAGGGACCTCAAAGCCTACCCTGACAGTAACACAAACTTTCTCCAACAAGGCCACACCTACCCCAACAAGGCCACACCTACCCCAACAAGGCCACATCTACCCCAACAAGGCCACACCTACCCCCAACAAGGCCACACCTACCCCAACAAGGCTGCTCTCCGATGGCCAAACATTCAAATGCATGAGTCTGTGACTGTCAAACCTATTCAATCCACCCAGCATGCTTCTCTGGCAGATGTGGTTCTACTGAGGAATGGCTTGCCCAGGTGGGAATTTCTAGGAAGGCATCTTGACAAGCAGTGAGGAAGGAAGAAGCTGTCAGTTTCAGCCATTACAAGTGTGTTAAACAAGGGCTCCAGCCTAAGTCATGGCACGGGGTTCATGCTCAGCCATGCTCAGGGCAGAGTTCCTCCGAAAACAGATGCCAGTGACTCTAGAACAACAAACATATACTGCTTACAGGATGCCTGGTGGGGGAAAGAGAATAGGTACCGTATCTAAAGTCTAGGAAAAACTTCCCATTTCTGTTGTACTTAGGAATCTGGGAATAGTTAGTTCCAGGGAAAATGATAGAATTTCTTTTTTTTTTTTTTTTTTTTTTCAGACTTAGATGCAAGGATCCAACTTTGATTCTATAAGCCCGGCTGCACACGGCATCCAGTATTCACATTTGTTGTTGTTGTTGATTTGTTTGTTTTCAATTAGCTTAAAAGTCTGTAAGGGCAGAGATCATGTGTTACGCTTTAATGGACCTCCCATGCAGAACAAAGAGGTGCAGCAAGGCTGCCGATGCTACAAGTGTCTTCTCATTGGCACTTCTGAGAATTAATTTCAAGGGACAATTTATCTTGTATTCTAATCTATACTGATACTATTTTAAACCATGAGAGCTGTATGCACTATATCTTGTGGGTTCTATGTCTTCAGATTGAATTAAATGATCAATCAATAAGTTGAACTGAGAGACTGTGAGATTATAAAACCATGCCAGGAAGCTTGATAAGATAGAGCAGGTCTGAGACCCAGAGACTCGGTGGATACACACCTGAGATGTAGGCAATTCCCTACCAAATTCCCAGCCTGGAAAAGGTGCCACACTCCCCACATAAAGAAATGTGACCTATGGTCACATAGGCCCAGAATAGAGTTCTCCATGCTAATGAGGTACCCAGAGTCACTGAGAGTTTAGTCAATAACCTTCCCTTTGAAGACATTTCTCCTTGAGGAAGGTATTTAATCTTGGGTCTACCCTGAGAAGTTGGTACAATATGGTATGCATACATTTTCCAAGATAACAGTCAATAAACAGTTTAGAACTATGAAGTCTCTTTCATCAAGATCCAATGTAGGGCAGGGCAGTGGTGGTTCTTGGGAGGCAGAGGCAGGGAAATTACTGAGTTAGAGGCCAGCATGGTCTACAGAGTGAGTTCTAGGACAGCCAGGGCTATACAGAGAAACCCTGTCTCAAAAAAATAAAAAAAATAGAAAAAGAAAAAAAAAAGATCCGATGTGGAATGTGGGGAGCAATGAAGAAAGCATTCAATTATCAAACTGCAGCAGCTTAATTGTCCCAGAGAAGACTTCTCTGTGCTTCCAACCACAACTGCCACCAAGCTAAGAACAATAACCACTGAGCTAAGCAAGAGCTCCTCATTTTCCCCAGCCCTGGGCTAGTCCTCAACCTGAAAGCCCTGACTCCTTTCTTCAGCTACTCCCTCCCAGTGGTGCCTGGATGCCCAAGAGTCTGAGGACCTCCATGGCCCCAGCCTCTTCCCATGACCCCTGACACTTTGTTCCTAACTTCTCTGTGTGGTTCTTCAGCAGTGACTGGAGACCTGGAGGCAGCTCCAGCTTGCCCACATCTCATACTGTGCTTTCCCACCCCTGGAGCAGTATCTAGGCACTTCCCCGACTGTGTAGGATAAGCACAGGCAACTCCCCACATTTTGCCTCCCAGACAGCCATGCCCTATGGTAGGGCTGAACACAGAACCACAAGACTCTTCACAAGTTCATCCAGTTCTCAGAGTGGAGAGTGCAGGGCTTCTTACTGTGTCGTATGGTTATCAAATGCCCTCCCCCTCTGCTAACATCTTACAGATTTCCTTTCTGTGCTTGACCCTTTCCAAACTTCTGAGTGTTTTTTAACTGTTGTTAAGGGAATAGGCAGTTTTTCTGAGAACATTTTCTTAGGTGTTTGAACTTCCTTCAGAGTAGAGCACAAACTGGCCTTCCTGTCTATGTGTGCATGCATATAGAGTATGCATTTGAGGAGTGTTCATCACCTTCCTGCTTGATGTGAGTTCTGAGTGTGCTCAAAGGGTAGAAGCCAGCATACGGTCCGAGGACTGCAGGCACTGAGGTGGGCAGGGGCTGGAAACACCAATGATAACAACGCTGAACTGACACTCACAGGCGTCCACCTATCTAGCACATATCTATCAGCTTTTCTTTTTCAGAGAATGAAGAAATACTAAAACCGAAGAGCTGAGCTGGGAAGCCTGGAGGCCCCTCTGCTTTCAGCCTCCTGCTGCCCTGCTGGTTCAGCCTCACAGGGCACAGAGCCTTTGTGAGAAATCCCTGCTCTCAATGCTCCTCCCTGTGACTGAGTGAGAGGTACCTAGTGTTGGAAAGGTAGTGTTGAACCCAGAGACCTGGCATGCAAATGGCAAGTACATCTCACAGCTTGCTTTATGAGGCTTCAAGGAGCAGCTGTGTGAATGTGTGGTTCTGGAGATGGAATAAAAGAGGAAGGAAAGAGGAAAGACTCCTTACAGCACATCGGAGCCCTCAGTGCTTATGACTTAGTCCTTATCACTCAAGACTTGAGATGTATATATATGTTTATAAAGCATATGTATAAAACTATTATAGTTCAGTGTGTCTACATATGCACTCAGTGCTACACAGGCATGACTCTACGCAAACCACATAAATGAAATTCCCTCTCACTGAGCATACGAGACGTTCGTGTTCATGCTTCCTTGTGTTTAGACTGAGAATATTTACATACATTCCCACCATGGAAGTATGCTTATTTGTGGCATACTTACATGTGAAAACTTGTGGAAGATTTATAGTCCTACTTCTCCATTTTGATGTCCCTCCTTTTAAGATTGAGGAAATACAAACAGTTTTTGGTAGAGTCAGATGACTCGTGCTTCCCAATAATACTCTCAGCTGACACATGGTTCCCTGAAATCCCTGAGCATGATTCAGGTGGGAGATAAAAGTGGGAATCCCAGGAAAGGGAACTCATGCTTAGATCTGTACCAGCCAAATGGGCCACCAATTCTGGTTCCTATGTAAATAGACTCAAGTCCCAGGTTGGATCAAAAAATGTCAAGACTCTTAACAGACCCCAAGTTTTCAGGCTGAGGAGGACCAAGGTAGTCTCAACATAGTGACCATGGAGGTCTTGTTCCTGTGCCCTGGCAGCAGTCCTAGTATGGTGGGCAGGACCAAGAGAGGACACACCTCCCTAATGCTTACTCATGAGGAAGCCACAATGAACTTTCCTCCCAGCTCATGACTTCTTTGGCTTGAAAGAACTTATTTAAGTAATTAAAATGTCATTTAGCCTCACTTAGATATCTAATTTGGTACTGTGGTGGTTTATTTCAATTGCCAACTTGCAATGAAAAACTGCTTAGTTGACAGACGCTGGCCATATCCTTGGGGGTTATCTTGATTACATTAATTGAAGTGGGAAGTCTTTCCACTGTGAGTGATACCAGTTCCTGAGTTGGAATTCTGTACTGTATAGAAGGTATAAAAGGAAGAAAGTAAACTGAACACAAGAATTCACCCTCTCTGGTGTTTGACTGTGTATAGTGGTTTGAATAAAAATAGTCCCTATAGGCTTATAGCAGGTGGAACTCTATGAAAGGATTAGGGCCTGTGTGATTGTTGGAGAAAGTGTGTCACTTGGGGTGGGCTTTGAGGTTTCAAATGCTCAAATCAGGCATAATCTCTCTCTCTTTCTTCCTGTTGCTTCCTGATCCAAATGAACTCTGAGCTACCTCTCTAGTACCATATCTCCCTGTGTGCTGCCATGCTTCTCAACACAGGGACAGTGGGCTGAACCTCTGAAATTGTAAGCAAGACCCAATAAATGCTTTCCTTTATAAGGGTTGTCATGATCATGCTGTCTCTTCACAGCAACAGAACACTGTTGTCTGACTAGGATACTGTGGCTGCCATGTGGCGCCTGCCTCATGATCCTGCTGTTAAGAGTCTGTGTTTTCCTCAGATATGAGTTCCCATCAGCCTTCTCTACTATGTCAGGCATCTTTGTAGGACAACGGTTGTCACTTCCGATCATTTCCCATCACCCCTCTTCTGTTTCTGCTGCCAGAACCAGAGGTCACTGTGTCCCATGGTGCTGCATGTGGCTTCCAGAAAATAGCTGGTGCTTGGTGCCACTACGAGGATCTCCTACTAACAACCATGTCAGAAGACAGATGAGAATGACTCTGGAAAGGGTTCTAAATTACAAGAAGGAATTGTTCTCACAGCACTAAAACACCTCTTTCTCTAGTATTGCCAAAGGGCATGGCTGATATATTAGAACCCAGTGGTCAGAGCATCTAGAGTCCCGGGGCATTCATTCATATTACTATTTTAATTCACTGAGGAGGAAAGGTGACATTTTCCCCGGAGAGATAAGACAAGACCTTAACCAAAGTGCACAAATAGCCATCCTTAGGGAAGAATGAAGAATTCAGGATAATTTGCAGACCAGACAATAGCACCTTCCTGCTGTATATAGAGAATACTGTCATACAACTTTTGACTTTTGACAGTTAACATTTTCTGTCTTTATGGGCTTATCTCAGTGAAACCATAACCATTGTATACTATGTATTATACCCAGACGTCAGATATTAAGACCATTTTTGAATGATCTTAAATGATCAAATATGTTCTAAGGTAATTAGTTTTATGCAACATTTAGTGATTATAAGCAGAAACCTGCATATAGTGTTTTTGTTTTTTGTGTGTGTGTTGTTTTTTTTCCAGAACAATTTTATGCCTAGAAGACACTTCTGATTTAATTTATTGAAATGACTAGAGGCCAGTAAATTGAAAAATTCACTGATATTTCTCTTCAGAGTGGAGTCACTTTGGTGACAACAAGAAACTCATGGATAGCCGGAGAGATGAGTAGAGTTCATTTTTATACCTCTGGATGAGCTACAGCCTGAGCAAATTCGGCAGGGCACACAATGGATCCTTGTTGTTATAAAACCAAGGCCATAAGATAAACTTGTCTGTGTGTTTACTGTAGGAGACACTCTAAGATAATAGCTGACACTAGGGAATCCCTGCTCATTCTAATAATGCTATGGACACAGACCTATGAGCTACAGAGAGAGGAGAAATTGAGGAGAATATTGAAGTTTGCTAGCCAAGAGTACACCAAGTAAATGGAAATTCCCTTAAGAAATGCATCTGTGTGTGTAGTGTGGGTGGGTGTCCCCTGATTTTTATATAGTATGAAATGCCAGTGCCTATCATGAAGCTATGAAATCTGGCTATGAAATCATAGCCATATTCATCTGGCTATGAAATCTCAAAGCTTACTAGCCAGTGGATTCTGCCTCCTGACTATGGGATGGGGTGCTGCATTTCCTGTTGTTGCCAGGGGTGATGCTGAGGTGTATACACTAATGCGTGGCCTCTGGTGTCGCCCTCAACTGGGATTTATATTCTCCTTACCTCCACCAAGGCCTTGTAAGTCTTGCAGCTGTCTGACTATATATATGTTCTTTCCCCAATAACATTCTAAAACCATTTCGTGTTCTGCTCACTCACCTACGACAGAATCTTTTCCAAGAAGTGCTTCTTCTCTTTAAATACTTTGAGTTTGAGTAAATCCAACTGCAAGTTGAAGTTTTAAACATTCTACTTAATAAATTGGAATGCAAAGATTTAGGATCCAGTTTTCAGTTTTTTTGTCACTGAAGCTTGCTAAATAGTTTAAAATACAATAATGTTAATTTTTATGTGTTTCCCTTCTTTGCTATTTTTAATGGTATTTCCTCATTGAACCCTCAGATCAAATATGTTCTATGGTAAAGACAGGAGAAAAAGAGCCCAGAAATGGATATGGTGCACCTAGTTTCGAACCCTTGTCTTTATAACAGAATGAATCTGAGGTTTCTATAAGCTTCTAGGGCAGTTGTTGAGAACAGAATGAATCTGAGGTTTCTATAAGCTTCTAGAGCAGTTGTTCTCCATTTTCCTTAGTGTTGCAACAAGTTGAATACCATTCCACATATGGTGGTGACCCCTAACCAAAAATGTATTTAGTTACTATTTTATAACTGTAATTTTGCTAGAAATTATAAAGTATTTGACTAATATGTGACCCCTATGAGAGGGTCATTTGTCCCCCTCAAAAGGGGTCACAAATCATAGGTTGAGAATCACTGTTTTAAATAGTTGTCCTGTCTTCAGAGGTGTGAGAAGGATTATGGGCCTGGAAAGCAGTGCCAGATGCTGGATGAGGTACCCACCTGGTACAGAGTCCTTTGGCACACTGACCACTGTTTCCACGGCTGTGGTTTTTCTATGTCATTGCATTGTCTTAGAATCTAACTCAAGGCTTGTTAAAAACATATACAAACATATTAGTAAGCTGAACAAACAATTGATTCTTAGATCTTTGTAGCCAGTTTCTTCTTGGTGTCTCTTGCTTGTGTTTTATCAGAATGATTTGTTGTGTATGACAACAAGACATTTATTCTTAACTTATTATTATAATTTCTTAAGGTACTTCATGCATAATTAGAAAAACAGTAACTAATTGTAGCCAGTATGGGCATGGATATTGCAAATTGGAACTTTTAATAAAGCAGGAATGAAAGATATAAATATACAATTCTAATCGATAATATTAAACCTGTGAGTATTCAATGTCCCAGTATAGTTTTCAAACATACCATAAACAAATACTTCTGAAAATTCACAAATATAACTGACATTACACTAGCATCTTGTAAAATTTTAACTGAAACAGGAAATGAGAAAACTAGCTAAACAATAAAAACAAATGTAAAATGAAATAAAATCATGAAGAAAATATTATGACATTTCTTTACAATTCTTTAAATGAATTTTTTCATGTATTGTATAATCTTGCTTTAAAATTTATTTTTCTCCTCCCACAGTGTTTACCAATAAGCTTGAACATAAATGTTATTGATAGATATTTTTGCTTTGTAAGTTTGCTAATTCTTGTAGCATATTTTGTAAGGATATAAGGACTTAGGAAATAAATTCTAAAAATACCATGTTTTGCCCAGAAGCACACAGACTGCAATTCCTGAAGCATCAAAGTTTCTCCATCCATGGAGTCCTGTGCTTGCTGCTATACAGAGGCTTGGGCAAAGCTATGCCTGTTCCCAGTCTCTAGAAAATTTCCTTCTCACTCAGGCATGTTGTTCTACTTACTTGCCCCTACTCTGCCCCGTGCTAGATAAGACACTTCAAAAGGATATTTAATTTTATCTAAAATTCAAAAATGCCTCTTTGGATGTTTAAATACTTCTGAAAGTCTTTTTTAAAATAGTTAACATGGCAGAAATCATCACCAACTAAGTAGAAATATTTCTATGAAAACTGCTAGACTCTTCTTTTTACATAACCAAAAAAAAAAAAAAAA
>JADRCC010563523.1:0-10309 GCA_019843855.1 Hylomyscus alleni
GAGATGCTACACCTAGAGTTACCTCAAGGGCATCTTGTTTCCTTAATGATATTAAACTCTTCCTGTGGGTGTTAAATTTCTAATCTACTCTCACCTTCCTGGTGAGTCTTCTGGCTCTGCTGCCCCATTTTTTGCTCAGCTTAACTTTGGAGCCTTTAAACTTTCTTTTCTCTAGGGAATCTTAGCTGACATATAAACTGGTGATTTTATCTTTTTTTACCTATAACAATATCTAATTCACACATTTTTCCCACAGGAATCATGACTAATTAATATATATCTATTATTATAATTTGATAATATTTTAATTATGTCTATCATCCCAATAATAGTTATAACTTGTGTGTTGGAGTCCTATTCTTCTGAAGTTACCTTAGAGTAGTATAAATAAAGATCAATTACATCCAAAAAGGACTATGAACAATATTCCACGATACAGTTTACATTGCAAAGAATATGGTAGTGACCTCATATTTTCCTCAGGTATTGTCATTAAGTTGCTGTGCTAAGATTGGAAATTTGGCCTTCCTTTCTGAAATCACCAACTCCCAAGTCATTGTAAGGCTCATACATATAAAAACATCTAGTATTCTTAGATCGTACACAAAGGCAATATTATGTCTTACCTGCCTTGTGGAAACCACCGTGCAAATGAAAATTGATGATATGAAGTAGTCTTTATTCTCCACTTAAAAGAAACTATTATGAAGTTTGATGAAGCAAGCTTATCTAGAATGGTTACCTTTCATAGTAGGCCCACTGAACCTTAGATCTATTTAACTTTCAAGTTCATGCTATTTACATTAACTACTGTTTCAGACCATATCTCTCATTTGGCTTATCTATATTAATAACTACATAAATTAACCCTACCTGTGAAATTTTTATTTCATGTGCTTCCTCTTTGATATTCAAGCACATTTTTCCTTCAGTTTAATTAGTCTGAATCAGACATGAACTTTAGATGATTTATTGTAAAGTTAATTTAATTTTTACAATCTGCATTTAACATTTTAATTTTCCATAAATGTTCATTATAGTCTGATATCTTCTCTGAAGAACATTGGTCACTGCACTTGTGACTTATATTGTAATTCTTGTGGCTGTAACAGTCCATTTTACTTTTCTCTATGAGGAAATAATTTATGAAGCAAATTCACATAACTTCCAAGAAATAGAAATGTATAAGACTGACTTGAGGATATCACTCAGAACACATTGTTTTACTGTGGGGTCAAATGATGTTTTCATTGCATGAAAAAAGACATTCAGCAGCTCAGAGAAGGGCTGGGTTGTATGCTCTGGGGAGCAGCCATCCTCCATAGCCATTGCTGTGGCCTAAATAGAAAATCTCACCTGCAGGCTTGAGCATGAAAGGCCTGCTTTGCACTACACAACTCACTGGTAGAGTTTTGAGGATTATCAAAAGAGTTTTTAGGTCATGAAGACTCTCAGTTAATCAATGAATTAACAGGGTCACAGATCCATAATTAAAAGGACTATTTTCAGATGTGGGGAGTTGTAAAAGGTAGTTCCTGATTAGAGGTTTCCCAGTACTTGAGTCATGCTTGAGGGGTGTTTCTCACTCCTGGTCCCTTTACTTTCTGTTTCTACACATTGCCTGTATGCCACACAGTGAGCATCTTTCTCCACATATGACCTTCAATTATGATGTCCCTGTCTTGTCCCTTGAAATAGATCTGAAACAAATTTACCAGGCTGCCCAAGTAACAGAAGCTCTGAACCTCTGAGACAAAATAAATCATTGTATTGTTGTTTCTCTTTTCTTAGACATTTTGTTAGAGCAGACAAACTAACCACCAGAAGTTCTTGTATCCCAGTCTCAAATGTATTCTCTTAAGGTTTCAATGGCATAAGACTTACCACAGGCTTGAAGATGTTACCTTTCCAAGGTACACAAATAAAACCAAAAGTATTAGATTAATAGTCTTCATTTAAAACCTTACATCTCAACACCAAATGGCTATAAACAAACAACTAATAATGAAAACAAAAACTTAAGTGCGTCCTTTCTGTTTTCTTCTCTCACTACATTAACATACTATTTAATACTTTAAACAAGCAGAACTTATATCCAGGCACCTAAGCACTGTATGAGGGGAGAGGGGGTGGGGGGTAGTAATAGTTCTCAGAACAGAATATTTTCTCCCCATAGTAATATTTATAGTGATACTGACACTAGAGGCACAGTTAGTGATATATATGAATATCTTGTTGTCTCCAGTTATAGAATTAGCTCCTATTAGAGAAAGTATATAGGATCAGCAATAAATGTTATTTCTCATTAGATTGTTAATTCCAAATTTCATGTGTTCCAAACTTTCTTACTAGTACTAGTGAGTACTGTATAATTTATTTAAATAATTTAGTGAACTTTAGAATATCCATAGTAGTAGATGTGTAATAACTAATGAATTAATGATTGAATGACTGAATGAATTTCAAGCACTGAAAATATATATGGGTTTTTAAATTAAAGTTTCACACAGTAGAAAGAGTTGAGGTCAATAATGCCAAATACCACTGGCTGTTTAATAGAAATCTATTATGAACAGTCTGAATAAATCTTTGTAGAACATTACTAAAAATATAGAGAATGGAGAATGAAGACTTTTATCCCCGATGTCATGATTCTAGCATTTTATTACTCTTTCTTGTGTGTTGTCTCTGGACAGATACTAAAGTTTCTAAATATATATATACATATATATATGTGTGTATATATATACACAATATATATATACATATATATGTGTGTGTATACATATATACAATATATATACATGTGTATATATATATATAATAATCCAATTTCTAGTATTGTCAATTTCTATAAGTAATTAAAATCAGATTTATCTGAAATAAAATATATATATGTTTTTTAAAAAGTATTTATAACCAAATAAAAAAATCTAGAAACATGAACAGCTATAGTGAAACAGCTGTGTTATCTTAATATCTTGTATTATCTTTGTTATCTAAGAAAATGGATCTGGCTAGATCTGTGCAAACATTATCCTAGATAATGAAAAGATGTCATCACCCCCTGCTCATCTGTGAATTGTGCTTCCTGACAAAACACTGGGCATTGAAGACTTGAGTATAATATCAACCTGAAGGTCAATTAATTTAAATAAAATTGTATGTATATATTGACCTGGACAATTCAAAGTACACTAGAACACATGTCCATGCCTATGCAGAAGTTTTAACATGGGAGATGTGAAAAGTTATTTAAGGTTTTATAAAGAACAAGTTCATGGTAGATACCATGAACCAGTTCATGGTAGAGATGAACCAGTTCAATTTATTTGTTAATACTAGGTTTATTCACATATACATGGTATCTAAAGAAAACCCAGTACAGTATAGAAGTGCTTTGAGCTGGTCTGCTTTGTAGTTTCCACAGCCACAGCCATTGAATTTGTAGCAGAATTAGCATTTCTTTTGGAATTTCAGATTGTCTGAGTCTGGTCTATTTTATGCCATTTACTTTTGATATTTGATAAGATTATATTGTCACAAATTTCTATTATTAATTGTCTTGGAGCTGTGAGATCTCTACTAATTAAATATGGATGACTTGACAGTTAATTTTCATTGCTAACTTGTCTAGATTTGCAATCACCTAGGAGATACAACTTCAGATCCACGTGAGGATGTTTCCAGAAATACTTACCTGGGGATAAAAAACATACTCTACATTTGGCTACAACCATTTTATGGGCTGGCATTCTAAACTAAATAATGGGGTGAGAGGGAGAAAGCCACCAGAGTATCAACTTTATTTCCCTTCTTCCTGACTATGGGTACAATACCAGCCACCTTACAGACCTATTGAACATATGTCCCCTGCCATAATGAGTGTTCTCCTTTTTAAACGTCAATCAAAATAATGGTTTCATCTGTTAAATTGCTTGTGTCAGGTATTCAATCATAACAACAAAAAAATTTAACATATTTAGAAAGCATATACCAAGGTTTAAACAAGTATATGAACTTTATCTGGTACAAAAGTGTGTGCGTGTGTATGTGTGTGTGTGCAGATGTATTTATTTGTCTCTGTATTTAGCTTAACTGTACCTTTCACCATGCATGGTTGAAGACACAATTGTTGATTGTAAATATAAAAAGTGCCAGACATTAAAGGAAAAAATGACTATCATGCCATTTTACTTGTTTTGAATGGAACAAATACTAATATATAAACAAATGTTGGGATAGTTCTATAGCATATGTTTAAGAGTTCTTTCCCTGGAAATAATGATTAGTTAACAAAAACAACAATACCCATAATGACTTAATCTTCTTCTACAACAAAAATACACATTACTGTGTAGAAATTATATGTTTGTGTATACATACACACCATACAACCATTTGCACAAAAACATACATGCATGTGTTCATATATATGTTGAACTTTAAACGATATATTTCACTTATATATTCATCCACACTTTCTCTCTGGAGTGTGTGGGCATTAGTGTATTTCCTCTCAATGATTTTAAGCTTTCAAACATCAATTCTCAGATACGCGCTGTCTCCTAAATCTTTATGTTTTTGACTATAAAATGCAAATACTTCAGAAGCAATATGGGGAAATGAACATCTCAATTACTGCCACAGAAGAGAGAAGAGGGCTTAACAGCAGGAATACAACATTTATCTCGATGAATTAAATAGCCACCCATGGATCCAGTCAGACTTGGACACACATTGTTCCAATTTAAAATTTCTTTGGGCAAGTTATGAAACTACATAGACATGCATTTGATTATCTTTGACAAAGGGGCTTTAATGAATATTTTTATATTCATATAAATAATTCAGTGAACTTTAGAAGACCATGCTATGTGAATTATTATTTACTTATTTACCTTTTTTCCAAAATGCTAATGCCAACATTTATTTTGGATGTGTTTGTGTTCATTCTCATGTACATATGCATATATGTGTGTGTGACAATGGCCAGAGGAAAAATCTTGAATGTCTTCATAATCATTCTCCACCTTTTTTTTTTTTTTTGAGACATTTACTCACTGATTCCAATGTCCCCTGATTCTTGATAAACCTTGAGCTAGCTGTGAGGACCCTCCTGTCTCTGTCACTCCCTAACTAGTCCTGAGGTTCCTAATATGTACTGTTACGTTTGACTTTTATTTGGGTCCTGATGGAACAAGTCGTCCTGCCTATTCTTTAAGCACTTAAGTGACTGAAACATCTTCCCAAATACAGAAATCCCAACTTAGGTAAAAACTACATTTAATAATTTTTTATTTCTTGATAATTGAATACTAATATATAATAAATATTAGCCATATATACATTATCTTCTCATACTTCTTCATTTTCCTGCTGAAATTTTTTCCCAAATAGTACCCCTGTGTTTCATATTCTTCCCTTCCGTTTTATATTGTTTTCAAATGATGCACCCATTTAGTTAGGATTATGTACGTGAGCAGGAGTGAGATGGGTTTTTGTTTTTCCTGGAGCACAGACAACCCACCAGTGACTATACCACTGAAGAAAGTTGTATAGTACAAGTCTCCAGTCTCCAGTAACTGTCAATAGTCCCACAAGAAGGACTGAGGCCTTATGAACCATTTTCCATTCTATGATAGGATGTTGATGGGCCCAAACATGTCCAAGTTTTGTGTGGATAATCACCACTGTTGTGAACTCATGTCCTTCCACTGGTCTTTTTATTTCTTATTATCCACCTTCCTTGGTTAATCTTGGAAAGAGGGTATATAGCTGACACATATAGATCTTAGCACTCTACCATCAGTTAATCTTGACAGCTAAAAAAGGTGTGTCTCTGAATTAATCACCACCTACTTCTCTGATCAAGTCTGAGCATAGCATTAATCTATGAATCTGTATGAATCATGTAGATGTAATCATATAAACATGAATATTTACAAAGTGTCTTGGCAATACACCATTCAGCAAAATTATCCTAGTGGGTCCATCAATGGGACCTATAATCTCTTTGTGTACCAGCTATCGATCAAGCCTATAGTACCAGACATGTATTCCTTTTTGCAGACTGGACCTTAAGTCCAAACATAGAGGAGATGTTAATTGTACCCATAACATTCATACAACTATCACACCAATATACATGAGTTTCCAGGACACTCATTATTTTTGATTACAAGATTCAGAAAATTCTAAGTTTTAAAGAAATATATAGTAGCTATCAATTACATCTCTCAATAATAGAAGTACCCCACTTCAGAAAATTATAAAAAATATATGAGGGGTTTGTGGTAGATAGATAATTATGAAGAATATTTGCCTTGTACTAATTTCAGTCCCTAGAACCTATTTTAAAATTCCTAGATTTGCTAGAATAGGTTTTTAGTTCTAGCACTGGAGAGGCTGGATGGCAAGACCTATTCTTGTGTCTAGCCTACTTATTAAGTTCCTGTCCAGAGAGACCATCAGGTAAATAGAGGCAAAAAAACAACCATCAAGGTGGTCTTCTAGAATATACATGTCCACACACATGTGCACGTGAACACACATGCATGTACACACAAATGACAATGACTGCATTGTCTCTGACTCCTTGTAGCAGAAGAAACTACTGTTTATGTTAAATAGAAGTTATGGCACAGGTGTGTTTTTCCAAGGTAGTAGATGAGAAACAGATTGGACAATCTCAGAATCTATCTGCTTCCAAATTTTAGGAAAACATATGTTTAGGAGGTATGTAAAACTTCTTAACCATTAGAGGTACCTTCATCAGAGGAGATAATTACACAGTGGGGATACTCTTGGACCCACTGTGGGAGCAGCAGTCCTAGCCTCTCCTCTGCCCTTCCGTGGTACACGTACACGGTGTGGACAGACAGCGATGCGTCCAGTCAAATAGAACCTTTGTCACTTTGCAGAGCCCTGCATAGAACTAAACCCACAGTGTAGTGAATTACCATGTGCCATGCTCTAGTCTTGTGTTGAAGACTTGGTATTCCTAGCAGGTACAAGCTTGCTTTCTTCCATCTCTCTTCAGTTTAGGCTCTGTTCCTTGCTGAAGGCTCCACTTTCAGCCTTGGCAGGCTGTGAAAATAGATCCCTCTTCATTTTTGTCTGAAGTCACTTACAGAGGAGAGGAACGGTGCCTCAGTGGACTTGGAGAGAAGAGGAGAATAACTTTCCCATCACCCCAAGTACCTGCTCAAAGAGCAGTGGAATCTCTGTGGGAGTGAAGGAAACTAATTAAACCCGCCTCCTGTGCAGAACCACGAAAATTCTTCACAGAGCGAGATTCGCTGAAGGCTGTACAGCCCTGCTTGTAAGCACTGACCTTATCTATAAGAGTCCTGTGTCTGGGGCTGTTCTCACAGCCTGTGGATACCTTCTGCACTTTCACAGAGCCACAATACCAATGGCGAAAAGACAAAGTACAGAGGAACCAGATCTTTAGCCAGAAAAAGAGAAAATAAAGCATCAAAACCAATTCCTGAAATGATCTTTCACCCTGGAGGTTGGCAAGGCTGGGCCCATGCTCTTGGCAGCACCCATCGAATAGGATTCGGGTCAGACCTATAAACATTAGCAGAAACACCCTGAGATCCTGCAATTACTTGAGTAGACTTTCTGAACAAAGGCTGTTTGAACTGGGGGCTACTTCTAGCAGGGGAAGGCTCAAGAAGTCCAGATTGAAAAATTAAACCACATACATCATGGATTCTAAGAGAGAAACTGTCAATACCAAAGGTTGACGTATCAAATGAAGAGTATGCCGAGTGAGTCAATGCTTGTGGAGGTACAAGTAATTTTAGACAAAATGAAAATAAAAAGCAAAAGAAACTAATCAACATTCCAAAGGAAGAAAAATCAGACCAGTAATATTCACTAACTGGTGCAGGAAGGAACATTTGAGACATAATTACGAAGTTTTATATATTTGCAGAGATTGCTCTGTGAGATCAAAGCAATTTTTCAGACCACAGCAAGAGGGCAAGTAAATGTGGATCTAGTTGCATAAATTTTTACTTCAAAATAGAAAAGAGAAAAACATTTTTTAAAAATGCCGACATTTATTCATTAGAATGAAGTACTGAAGATCATGTGCCAATAAATGCATTAGTATAACAAGCTTTTACTTAAAAATAAATAAATTGTGTTCAGTTAATCAGAAAATAGGAGTTAGGAAGAAGAAACATGATGCAAAGATTTCTGGAATGATCTAACTGATATGACATAGGTGTCACTACCATTTTTAATTTTTTTTTATAATTATGAGAAAGTGATCGTAGAAGTACTATATTTTGTATGATAGATCACTTGGTTTAGACACACATTGACACAGTAGGAATGGAAATGGAAATGATTATAATGATTTAGAAAATACGTTTTACTACTCAGTCCATATATACTCATCAAAGCCAACAGCCCAATTAATTTGTTTCTGAGAGATTTTTAGGATAAATGACAACATACGTCTACACGCCAGTGTCTTAGCCAGCTGAGGCAAACACCATGAAACAGCACAAACTGGGTCTTAAATAACAGACATTCATCAACCACAGAGCAGTGAGTCCTGGGTCAGGGTCCAACATCGGTGTGATTGATGTGGAGGCTCTTGTTTTTTTCTGCATGTAACAGCTTCGAATTCTGCACCTGCTATGGAAGAGCAAGTAAACAAATGCTTATCTATCCCTTGTAAGGACTCTACTCTCTGATGGGCCTCCCTCTTCAGAGATCATCTAAATCTAACTCAATTTTTTGATAATTTGATAATTTGATAATTTTTGATAATTGTATTTTCTCAATAGAAATAATATTTTATTTTTATTTTAGGTATTGATCTTTAACTGGATATACATATAATAACTGATATTTATATTGAGTGTTGAGAGTTTATTTTCTTTAAAAAATACTTTTGAGCTTAGTGTAGGGATGCAGCTAATTTATTCAAAAATATTTGGTCTGTGTTTTGAATATAAACTTTGTCGGGCAAAATCAGAACCTAGTTTGGGTTCAAGTTAATGATTTCATATTGCCAAGATAAAACCTCTTTTATGCTCTGTAAATTGTCTCATGATCAAGAAGCCTTCCTTTATGGATAATGGACACAACACTTTCCAGGTGATGGGAAAACTCTCAATATCATCACTAACTTGACTGGGTTTTGTTCTAGATCTGCGTCTTTCCTCCTGTGCATGTTCTCATACTCAAGTGAATGCTTGAGAAAACTGTCTCCATCTGTCTCTGTGTCTGTCTATCTCCTTTTCTCTCCCCCTCTCTCCCCAACCTTTCTTCTTCTGAGTCTCTCTCTGTCTCTCTCTGTCTTTCTGTCTCTGTCTCTGTCTTTGTCTGTCTCTCTGTCTTTGTCTGTCTGTCTGTCTGTCCGTCCCTCCCTCCCTCCCTCCCTCCCCCCACCTCTCTCTCTCTCACTGACTCTGTCTTCCAGACCCTCTCAACCACTTTTCCCAGGTATGTAATGTCCTGCAGATATTTCTGTCCTCATCAGAAACAAAAACTTGTCAATGTGGTAAAGTGGCAACACTGACTGGCCTAGTGCAACAGTTCCCACCTCATAGGCATGCTTGCCTAGTCTGACAGTTCTCACCTCACAGGCATGCTTGCCTAGTCCGACAGTTCCCACCTCACAGGCATGCTTGCCTAGTCCGACAGTTCCCACCTCACAGGCATGCTTTCTTAGTCCGACAATTCTCACCTCACAAGCATGCTTGTCTAGTCCAACAGTTCCCACTTCAATAGGCATGCTTGCCTGATGCTGAGTGCTTAATTATTCCTTGTGATAGTTTTCTCCATATTTGCAGATTTGAGGAATGAAAAATCAAAATATTTTTAAAGCTTCTTTCACATTTAAACATTCCAACTAGTTTTTTCTCCATTACTTATACATGTCTAATACTGGCTTAAAGAAAGTTCTTACAGAGATTTCTACTTGTTTATTTTTGTGCCACAATTCTGAATAACTGACATCAATTGTTTTCCCAGAGCATTGTTCTTCTACAGCTAACAATATCTTAGTGTTCAGTTTTTAAAATGGTGATTTCAAAGTACATAAACATTCCTTTCTTTTATATATCTACTGTTATAGAAAACCTAGTCCCAAATTTTGTGAGGTATAAAACCAGTGAATTACTTTTCTAAAAATTCTGTGATTCATAAATTTTGACCAAATATATAAAGGACCAGAGTGAGCAGGGCCAGCAGAGGTCCTGAGTTCAGTTCCCAGCAGCCACACACATGATGGTTCACGGCCATCTGTACAGCTACAATGTACTCATACACATAAAAAATA
>JADRCC010563524.1:0-14511 GCA_019843855.1 Hylomyscus alleni
CCCAGAACCTACATAAAAATCCAGGCCTGGCTGCCCATGCCTGTAATGCTAGCATTGGTGCATGTGTGGTGAGGGGAAGAGGCGGGTTCCTAGTGCTTGACAGACATCTAATTTAGACAAAACTGTGAACTGCACTTCAGTGAGACTGTCTCACGGGGACAAGATAGTGGTGGAAGGAGGAAAACACCTGTCCTGGTCTGTTTTCAGAATGTGTCACACTTGAGTGCCCCACAGCCATACATGATACACACCACACCTGTCATAAACCACGTATGGCACACACCATACATTACACACACATACACACACACCACACACGACCTACATATCACACACACCATATGTCTCTGATTTTGAGAGACTTCAACAAACAAGGTGGTTGGCACCTGAGGATCGATACCAAAGGCTGCTCCCTGCTTTCCACAGGCACACGCACATATGTGCATATACACTCGAGTGCACGAGAACATACACATGTAAGAGATGGTCAGATGAGAGCTGAGGCTGTCGGATGACAATTTGGGACCCATGCAGTTCAGAAGTGGATGTGAAGGGTCAGACTCTGAGGAGAGTGCTGGGCTGAGATCAGAGGGTGCTGGCACACGCGTGCGAAGAAGACTGCCAGTTTGTTGAGAGCCCTATTCGACTGGAACTGACCTCATTTGACCCTCCTGAGTGCTGCCAGCTTCAAACCAATTATACAGAGTAGGAAACAGACTGGGGATGAGGTAGCATAGTTCAGATCCACACAGGGAGAGAAACAAGGATTTGAATACACAGCCCGCTCCAAGACCTGTATGCTCTTGTGACTCCCATCCCTGCCCGCCTCATTTTCTCCTTCCTTTCTTTGTCCTAGATTCTCTCTCTTCCTGCCTCCCTCCTCTCTTCCCTCCATTCTTCATCCCTTTCTTTCTCTTTCCCTCCCTTTTCTGCCTCCTTTTTCTTTCTTTCATTTTAAATAAATACATTAATACTCTGTACTTGTGTGTCAGGATGGCACAGCAGGTAACCAACAATGGAGGCATTTCCGACATCTAGAGAAACCAAGAATGGGCAGGAAGAGAGGTCTGGAGCCTGTAGGGCACTCCAGCAGCCAGAGAAGTGGCCTCTAGACTGGGAACTCCAGGGTGGAGTGTGTGGTCCTGAGGGAATAATGATACCTCCACCCCCACATCATGCAGGGGGAAACTCAGCCCTTTCTCCCTTGAATTTATCGGCATCAGCTCTGTTAGTCTCAGTGAGTTTGGTGGCTGCACCACCCACAGAAATCATGGAGATTTCCCGACCCCCATCTCAGCGGCTCATTTCTACAAATAGTCCCCATGCTGCTGTGGACTCTGCAGCTAGAGCACTTAGGTGCCACAGCTCAGTCTCTCTGTATAATATGCTGGCCAAAAGGCACTGATATTGCTGTAGCAACAAATCTCTTTTATCCTTTGGCTTTCTAAGACAGACTCAGTCTAGGTTGGTCCTTAAAACTCATGAAAATCCTCCTGTCAGTCCCTGAAGGGCTTAGATTATAAGTGTGAGCCACCACTTCTGACTTCAAAATTCACTTAAAAATTATTTTGAATGTTGGGGATATAGTCCTTACACCATTTATTTAACAGCCACCAGTGAGAGGCTGGGGGCATGGCTCAGTGGTAGAGCACCAGCCTAGAATCCCCCAGTAAGAGGCTGGGGGAGTGTGACTCAGTGGTAGAGCCTGCCTAGAACTTAGAATCCTTCAGTGAGGAGCTCTGTGTGTGTGTGTGTGTGTGTGTGTGTGTGTGTGTGTGTATGTGTGTGTATCTTAGCAGAGAGTCAATGCCTAGAATCCCCCAGGGAGGGAAGAGAAGTGTGACTGAGCGATACAGCTTCTGGCTAGGCCAGTGGTTCTCATGGTTCTCAATCTTTCTGATGCCATTCCTCATGTTGTTGTGATCTCTCCCCGATCTATACAATTATTTTCGTTGCTACTTCATAGCTATAATTTTGCTACTGTTATGAATTGTCATGTAAATATCTGATATGCAGGATAGTTGAGATGGGACCTCTGTGAAAAGGGCTGTGACCCACATGTTGAGAACTGCTTAGACTCTCCTCAGTGAGGGGTAGGGGTAGAGCTCCTGCCTAGAATCCCCCAGTGAAGGAGCTGAAGGCATGCCACTGTGGTAAAAAGCATGAGACCCTATATTTTGGGTGTTTTAGTGGGACTGGCTCCTGTGCATATCACAGCTTGTCTTTATAAGCATTGCTCCGTACTTGACCTATGGGAGAAGAAGGCTGAGATGCAGTAGGTATAGTTCTGAGAAAGCCCAAACCAATCTGTCAAACAGATCCTGGGCTTCCCAGGAGCCAAGGTCTGACCCTCAGAGTAAGTGCTGCTTGGCCACCAGGCTGTAGGTGTGGCAGTCAAGAGGGCAGTCAAGAGATGCCAGGCAGTGGGTCACCTCCAGAGGTGACAGCTGGTGGGCAGAATAGCACGCTCAGTTCTGATGTGCATGTGTTGGTGTCAAAGGGCCAAACTCATGGGGCAGACAGGGCCAGCAGGGCCCTAGCAGAGGAGCCCAGGCTGGGCTTGGGCCTTTCCTGAGTCTCCTTTCCATATCTGTAAATGAGCTGACCCCTGCTGCATGGCTCACAAGAAGACTCTGTGTGGAACACAGTATCAGAAATGTGTTGAATACTTGGTATAGATCATGATTTTGCCTGTGGGAAAGGGTAGATGGGAAGGGCACACAGGCCATTGTTCACTGTGTGTGTGTGTGTGTGTGTATGTGAGAGAGAGAGAGAGAGAGAGAGAGAGAGAGAGAGAGAGAGAGAGAGGCCGGCATCAGGTGTCCTTTTTAATCACTTTCAACTGTATTTTAAGAAAGAATATGTGAATGTCTGTATGTCTGTGTATGGGACTGTGCCCTAGGAGGACGGAAGAGGGAATCAGAATCTCTGGAGCTTGAGTTATAGGCAGTTGTCAGCAGCCCAACATGGGTTCTGGGAACTGAAACCCAATCTTCTACAAGGGCAGTGTGTGCTGGTAACCACTGAGCTGTGTCTCCGATCCAAGCATCAATGTTTGAATAGCATCTAATGTTTTTTGAGCATCTAGGATCATGCTGGGGGCCTATAACTATGACAACATTACATTTTGTGTGGAGACAAGGTCTCCTTATGTAGCTCAGACTGATCTCAAACTCACAGCACCTCTCCTAGCTCAGCTCCCCAGGATCTGGAATGGGAGTCATGGACCTTCACGCCACATCTCTACAGCATCATTTTGTCTTATGTGAGATCTCTAAGGTGGGAAGGGAAGAGGGGGGATGAGACTTAACATGAAAGCAGAGGTGTCAAGAATGGAGGGGGAGCCAGTGGCAGTGGCACACACCAATAATCCCAGTACTCTGGAGGCAGAGGCAGGCGGATCTGAGTTCAAAGTCAACCTGGTCTATAGAGTGAGTTCCAGGGCTACACAGAGAAACCCCGTCATAAAACAAACAAATAATCAAACAGAATGGAGAGAGAGAAGATTAGAGAGAGAGAGAGAGAGAGAGAGAGAGAGAGAGAGAGAGAGAGATCCTCAGAATGGGGAGGAAGAAAGACTAGAGCTTAGAAATGTAGAAGACATTTGGGAGTCTTCTCTGAGTTTCCTTCCCACACCAGGTTACCTACCTCAGTGGCAAAGAATCCTTTGGGTCGATGCTTGCCCAGGGATGCGAGGCCACCAGGCCCAGGACTCTCACTTGCGCTGATGGTTTGCTGAGCTGCAGCCAAGATCTCATCCAGTTTGTCTGTGGGGAAGTCAGAATGGTCAGAGACAGTGAAAGTGAACGTTGCCTTGCATCACTAGATAGAGACCTGGTTGCTCTGGGGTAAGATACAGAGCTCACGTGGTCCTATCTCTGTCTCTGTGTGGAGACGCCAGCCCAGCAGGCACAGCCCTGGGATGACAAAGCACATGAGAGTAGGTGGCACAGTGATGGTATGTAGTGCCCGGGGTTCCAGAGCCCTGAGTGCTGAGCTCACGGGTGATTGAGGGCACACGGGAAGAAAGAGGGCAGAAATGCATGCAGCATCCCCAGAGGCTGTACGGTGTGGGGACTGGGGCATCGGGGCATGCTGTGGCTTCTTACTGAGTGCCATCTGATACACAGTCCGCTTTTTCTCCATGCTGGGCACTGCTGCAGGCTGTTGCTCGTATTCTGTGGGCAAAGGGGAAGGATGAAGCTCAAGGGTATTCCTGCAGAGGGCATGGCCAGCAGGTGTGGACCAGCAGGTGTGGCCAGCGCGAGGTGGGGGCAAGTGAGGGGCCGGGGTCGAGGGAAGGGTAAATCCGCCGCTGGGGTTGGGAGACTGGGACCCTCCCACCAGACCTGAACCCACTCACCAATTTTCTTCTTCCAGGGGGAGACTAGCCCAGGGGTAGACAGCAGAGGAGCCAAGAGTTAGGACATCAGGGGGACGTGAGGGACCCCCTCTTTGGAATACCCACCTCCCTAGGGACCCCGGGGTGTGGAATAGTCAGTCACCTGCCCAAGTGGCCCCAGGTCAGGGGGAAATGAGACCCGCCCCAGGTCATGAGAATCTGCCTGCAGGGAGCAGCTAACCTTCCTCTGTGGGTTGAAGGAGCCAGTAGAAGGAGGGGGAGGGGCCAGGAGAAGGAGAGGGAGGGGCCAGTAGAAAGAGGGGAAGGGGACAAAAAGGAGAGAGGCCCATAATAGAAGGACACATAGACCCCCAGAGACCCAGGACAGAGAAACAGAGATACAAGAGGGCAGAGAGGAGACTCTTAAAAACTTCCCAGTGACACACAGGCAGGCCACGGAATCTGGCCCAAGGACATGGGGGAGGGGCGGGACAGGAGGAGGACAAGGACCCCTCGTGACTAACAACACTGACAAAGTCAAGGGTGGTCCAGCCCCTTGCCCCTGGCCGCCCCTGGCCCTCGGCCGGCTGGCCCCACAGGCTCACCCATTTCCTCCAGCTCTGAGGTCATAGACTTGGAACGCAGGGAGATGGCTGGGGGCGGGAGCCGCTTAGCCTGCTGGGATGCTGGAAAGGCGGGGTGGGTGGGAGGTGTCAGTGTTGCAGGGAGGAGACCCCTCGACACCCACTCCTTTCACTGTGCTTCCAGAACTCTGAGAACAGCACCCCAGCATGCTGAGCCCTCTCTGCCTCAGTTTCTCCCCAGAAAGGTTCTGAACAGGCAGGCCTCGAGGGGAAAAGAGGGCCTTGTGGGAGTTTGAAGAGTAGCCCTAAGAGTCTTAATTTGGCGGCAGTGGGATACTCAGGCCTGGCTCTACAGATGGCTGGGGAAGCTCCTTTATTTTAAGACCAAGTCTCCTGTAGCCTAGGCTAGCTCAAACTTACTAAGTCGCTCGAGATGATCTTAGACTTCTTATCCTCCTGCCTCTACCTAGATGGTAGGATTGCAGGTGTGCACCAAAATGCCCTTAGTTCTGGGGATGGAACCAGGCTCTGTGTGTGCTAGGCCAGTGCTCTACTGACTGAACTAAGGCCATAGCAGTGAAGAAGTCAGTACCTTTCTTGTGGATAGCCTCGTCCATGTCTGGGTGTCTGGTCACCATCACCACCTTGACCATCAGTGTGTTGCCTCCCTGTCGGATCATGGTGACCACCTGACGGTGGCCGACCTTCACTACATTCTGTCCATTCACCTGTGTCGTAAAGGAAGGATAGACAGACGCCTTTTAGCTTTACAGTCCCCGACCATGACCTCCCAGCCCACCCTTTCCCCTCCATGGCCCTCTGGAATCCCTACATCCCTCAGGACTGGGCTAGCCTGTGCACACCCAGTCACCTCCACACCCTTCATGTCCTTGTACTGCATATGTTGGGGGACAATTCTGTGATGCTTTTTAAAATGTTTATCTTTAGGTACACTTATACTCTGTAGCCCAGGCTGGCCTGAACTCACTAGGTAGCCCTGGCTGGTCTTGAACTAGTGCTGGCAGCAGTGGTCCTGGGATGACTGCCTGGAATGACAGGTATGAGCCCCTGCATCCAGCATGAGCACCTTTCAAGGATCTAGGATGAGCTGCTGGAGAGGTGTGGGTGATCCCAGACTGAGTGGGGTGAATGGGCCACCAGAAATGGCACACAGTTTGTGGACTTAGGGGTTGTTACCATGGGCCCCAGGAGGACAGTGTGGCCGGGGCTCACCTCGATGAGGAAGTCTCCCATTCGTAGTCCAGCCCGCCATGCCACGCCACCCTCGTCCACAGACTCGAGGTACTGCAGCGCCGGGAAGGCCGGGGTGGGGGTGAATTCCTCGATGGGGGTCTGCGCTGCAGACGGGGAGGAGCCGGCGGGGTCGGAGGGGAGGGGGTGGAGAGGCCGAGCAGGGGATGGGGCTCAGACCCAAGTCACAGAGGACTCACTGGAGCTGAGGGACCAGCACCCCAGGGTGGGGCAATGGGTGGGCTTAAGGGTGTGTGTGGGGTCCCTTCTCTTTTTCCATCCTCCCTATCCAGGCCCTGCTTTTTGGGTCAGAGGATCTCCCATCCCCTCCCTGGCCAGCACTCACCCTTGGCCCCCCGGAGCACGAACCCGAACCCCTCACTGTCCTTCTTCTGCAGTAAGACTGTCTTCTCCTTGATGATGTAATCACTGGCAGGAGGCAGGAGGGGGGGTGGGGGTGGAGAAGGGCTCATGAGGCAGAGTTGGTGCTCCACCCCATCATGGGGCACCCCAGCCCCTGCTTAGAGACCATTCACTGCAGTTCCTCACCCCATCCAGTCTGTACTTATGTTCAAGACACCCCCTCAAAGCCCGGGGTGCTCTTGTTTCCACCCACTCTTTCCTCATTCATCCTTCCGTGAATCCATCCACCCATCCATTCAGCAGAGCTGTTACTGAGCCCACGGTGCACCAGGCACCCAGTTGGGTGGGCAGAAGAGGCTCTGAATTACCACAGCCCTGCTTGGGCCCTGGCTGGCAGCTTCCTGCCTGTGACCTTGAACCTATGACTTTAACCTTTTGTGCTTCAGTTTCCAAGTCCATCATGGGGGCCTGCCTAAAGACACTGTAGGGGAGGTCAGAACACCACACACTACAGTGCTGGTGTGTGGCGCTACACACACAGGGTTTAGTAGCACAGAGCCCACCCCATGTCCCTAGGCCAAGGTGTTAAGTCAAGAGAGCAAATGTGCTACCACATCTCATTCCTTTACTACAGGAACACCCCAGAGGACCAAAGCCAACCAGAGAATGCTCACATCACCCTGCCCAGTATGACGACTGCTAGTTGCACGTGGCTATTTTTATCAGCATTAGTCAGGATTACATTTAAAGTGTCAGTTCCTCAGTTATGATGGCCACACGATGTCCCTAATGACAGGACTGACACAGAATATTCCTGTCACTTAAAGAAAGTTCTGGTGGGCTGTGCTGACTGCTGCATCCCTTTATAAGACTCAAGTGATAAGTCACACATGGTGTCACACACCAGTGACCAGTCCTGATGATGCAAGCCTGCCATCCCAGCTACTGGAGGGGGTGCTGAGGAAGTGTGTTCAAAAGTTCAAGATTAGCCTGAGCAACTAAGGGATGCTCTGTCTCAAAATAACGTGAGAAGAGAGCTAGGGATATAGCTCAACAGTAAAGCTCTTGTCCAGAGACCCAGTGAGGGGCTGGGGCATGGCTCAGTGTTAGAAAACCTGCCTAGAATCACCCAGTGAGGGGCTGGGGGTGTGGCTCAGTGGGAGAGCATCTGCCTAGAATCCACCAGTGAGGTGCTGGGGGCGTGGCTCAGTGGTAGAGCACCTGCCTAGAATCCCTAGAATTTCCATCTCTAGCACTGGAAAAAATAAGCACAAATTCCCCCCTGAATATGGCGTCAGTTCTAAAGCCCTATACCCCACCAGCACATCTCAGTAGGACATAAACCATAAACACAGAGGAAACGGATAAAACTCCAGTTGTAGCCCTCATTCCCATGCTTGCTCAGGTTGGTTGTAGCACAGCCTCTGATCTTGGATCGCCACTCTATCCCTCAGCAAGCCACAGCCATCCATGGTTCTTCCCAATATAGACAGGGACACCTAGACTGCTCTACCTCGGGCCAGTTCCTTTCCGAATACCCTAGAACACCTAGTGTTACCAGAACCAAATTCACCGCAGCAGCAGTCTCTGCTAGCATCTAGAACCCAGGGCCATGCACTCTCTGCATCGCAGCAATGCTCAGACACTCCTCCCTCCACTGAATCTCAGATTGTATGGCTCTAAGCTACTCCAATCACTTCCATGCAGGCTCTCCCAATTACCCACCCCCACGTATTCAGCTAACAGCCCTCTACAAGTACTCCAGTGTGTTTCAGTGACACCTCCGCACATCCCAATGTGCCCCGATCCTGACTCCCCCTCACTTTGATATCACTGTATCCCCATCACACGCCCTCTGAGTACCTCCCAGCACACGGGGATAACACCTAATTGTGTGCCTACTGCATTGTGGTGCTACCTCCCTCCGCGTCTATGTATGCTCCCATGACCCCCACAGCTTCCATGCTGAACAGCAGTGAGTGTTCTGCACAAGCCCGGGTGCTGCCTCCCTCCTTGTGGTACTTAATGAGTACCACATCATGCATGAACACAGAGGAATGCTCCAGCCTCTGCACTTATCCAGTGGCCAATAAACCTGTCCACAGGTTTCCACCTCCTGTCCCTCAGCCCACCCTAATTGCCCCTAGCAGTCATTGCAGCTGCATGGAGCAGATGTTGGAATAAGGGCTGAAGAGAGGAAGGGTGAGGGCAGATGGGAGCAATGGGTCTAAGGAGGCTGCAGGGAATGCTGAGGTGGACGTGAGGGGGACAGTCTGTGAGGTCAGGGAAGCTTGGCTCTGACTGTGTTTTCTGTGGTAGCCTCATCCTGACACACTGTAACAACCTCTTAGAAGCCTTTATGTCCTTACTACTCTGACACCTTCTCCACATTCCCAAGAGCCTTCCCAGGAGGCCATAGTGCCCTTCAGGCCCCCCCTTTCCACCCCACCAAGGCAAAGTCACCTTCAGTCATTCATGCCTCCCTGCCACCCTCACCTTCCCCATGTTCTGAAATGTCTGTCTGTCTGACTGTCTGTCTTTGTGTTTCTGTCTCACTCTCTCTCTCTGCAGCCCAGGCTGGTCTACAACTCATTACAATCCTCTTGACTCAGCCTCCCTAGTGTTGGGGTGATGGATGTGAGCTACCATGTCAAATTCTGCCACCTCTTTCAGGCCCAGCTTGACATACAAGCCTCAGATACCCCAAGCACCTTGTCCTTAGATATAAGCCAGCTTCTTGTTCATCTGTAGAGGCCAAGTGCTTGTTGCTGTCCTGGCAGCATCAAAAGCCCTTCACAACTGACCCACTGGGATATTCCCCTCCTCAGAGCCAGTTTGGGAAGAAGACATAAATTCCACTTATTCCCATTTTACAGGTGAGTAAGTCGAATGCTGGAATTCAAGGTAGACACTGCTCTGCTCAGCTGATAAATATCATTCTTTATTTCCCAAGAAAATATCTGGGTAACTGCGGGTAGAATTCCTTCCATGTCACACTACCTAAATATCTCAGTCACATGGTTTACCCCAAAGTTCAGCAGGGGACCCCTGTGCTGGCTAGTCTTATGTCAACTTGACAAACTAGAGTTATCTGAAAGGAGGGAACCTGGCATTTCATAATTACTTATTGATGGGAGGAGGGCCCATCCCATCCATGGTGTGTGTGTGTGTGTGTGTGTGTGTGTGTGTGTGTATGTGTGTGTGTGTGTGTGTGTGTGTGTGTGTGTAGGGGGGGATCTCTGAACTGAAGGTCCTGGATTCTATAAGAAAGCAGGCTGAATAAGGTATATGAAGCAAGTCAGTAAGTAGCACCCCTCCATGGCCTCTGCATCAGCTCCTGCCTCTAGGATTCTTCTCTGCTGGAGTTCCTGTCCTGACTTCCCACAGTGATCGACAGTGATGTGGAAGTGTAAACCCCGAATAAACCCTTTCCTCCCCAACTTGCTTCTCAGTCATGGGAATCAAAACCCTAACTAAGACAACCCCAACTGTCCCTCCAGCCTCTGGGGTTTATCCTAACTTCTGCTAGTCACACAAGGAACCCATCCATTAAGATCCATGCAATGCCAACCCACTGTTTGGGTCATTTAATATTTAAGTCATTACAACACTTGTGGATGGGACTGCGAGTGTTCCCATCTTTAATGCTCGGTTAACTGAGGCACAGAGCAAGGGCCTGCTCAAGATCTCACAACAGCTAGAATTGTCAAGACCACAAGCTGCCCCCCACCCCAGGTCACAGACTCCAGTAGCACTCTCCCCCATTACCACAGGACCCTCTCATATGGAGCCTAGCATGCTGCAGCAGTGTCTATTTCCACAACTCACACTGTGTATGCCCCTGCCGGATATGGCACCCTCATCCCCAAATGGCCTACTTGCTCTCCTGTCTTTCAGCTTCCTGCCATTGCTTCCATTCTTCCTCTCTGTGAGCCTCCTTCCTGTTTCACGTCTCACTGCACACCATCCTGTATTCCCATGGCTCCCAAACTACGCCATCAGTCAGCCAGTCTGAGGGTGCCCACAGGGTATGGTACACCAGGAGACCACACCTGCACCCAGTCATCCCTTCTTCTAAGTGACCTCTTTGTATGTCTGCCACCTCCTCATCCCTGCCTGCCTCCTTTCTGAAATTCTTGGCCCTCAGCTTTCTCTTGTCTCCTGTACAGAGAAGCTCACGGCGTCCCCCGATAACACCCACGTTCCTTTCCCACTGCCAGCCCACTACGGAAAGCTCTTTCTCCTTTGGCCAAGGATGCGAAGCTTGCCCTGCCCTGCAGACCACGCTGGTTTTCCTAGCAGCCTCTTCCGCTCACATTCCTAGCATACACCAGGCGGTGGTGCCGGCTGGGTCCCCGCCCCCCAATCCTTTTCCTACCGCCTGCCTTCCATTCTCACCCCAGCACCTTTCTTGGCACCCAGAACCCGCAAACGCCATCCCCCAGCCCCTCTCCGGCACCCACGAGTTCCATTTCCCCTCTATCCAGCAACCCCCTTTGCACCACCACCCCCGCTCCCTCTGAGTCCACTCACAGCACCACCGTTCGCGGTGCGGACTACCTGCCCATGAGGAGCTGGCACCATGTCCTTCCCCAGGCCATCCCGCCGTGTCCCAGAGAAGGTCTCCAGGGCTTGCTGGTTCCCTCATGGAGACTGCGGCGCGACCGGTCCCCACCCCCACCCCAGGTCCCTCTTGCCCACTCAGGATGCCACGGCCTGGAGCCGGCTGCCATCCACAGTGCATTCTCCAGTCCTCCTTCCCTCCCTGTGTTCCCATCTCGGCGGGCCTCTCCACGGCCTGCACAGGGCCCCCGCATGCAAGAAAGCCAGCCCCTGTCCCCATGCTGAGAACAGCACACAGGCAGGTGCCAGAGCCCCATGCAGAAGCTTGGCGAGGTTCAGCCCACGTGCCCCCATCCCCGCAGAGGGCAGAACCTCGGGGTCCAGGGTCGATCCTCCCCATGCACAGACTCCAGGGGAGGGCACAGAGCAGGGCACGCGGGGACAGAAACACAGAGCAAACTGGGGGGGGGAGGGGGAAGAGGAGGCAGGCCAGGCCTAGGAGGCTGGGTGTTGGGAAACACAGCCGCAGTCTCTGGGACAGATGCACTCTATCACACACGTGTGCGCGCACGCACACAGACACACACAAGCGCACATACGCGCACAGTCCCCAGACAGCCTCGCTATGGCTCCAAGTCACACAGAGACAGACACCCCCACGCAGGGACACACAGATGGACATAGGTGGGGGGTGGGCTGGGAGCCCACAGCCTCCCCATCTCTGTCTGTCTCTCACACACGCAGGCGGTCATACGCACACACATCATTGACACACGCACAGCCGCACAGTGACACGCAGCGGAAAAAGAGAAGGGGAGGGAAGGCCGGGGGCGGGATGCCTGTGTGATGGAGGTGTGTGTGTGGGGGGATAGACTGTGAATGGGAGACAGGGGTATGAATGGGGGGACTTGCTGACTCTAGGAAGAGGGGCGGGGATGCGGAGGATTGGAGGGATGGGGGCCTGGGGTATCTGTTTGAGGGCCCTGAGGAAGTACTCCTTAGAGTAGGGGAGTTAGGGGTGCCAGAAAAGGCAAGAGTGGGTTGCAGAGTATAGCTGTAAAGGGGTCCTTTCGTAGGGGCTTGAGGGGAGGCAAAAGTCTTGAATAGCAGAGGAGGCCCTGGAGCAGCATCTGAAGCACAGGAAGGAGGGAGGTGAAGAGAGCGGGTTGCTGAGCTGCTGAGAGAGGGTCTGGAAGGGCTTAGGCCTAGGGAAGGGAGGCTACGAGGAGGACACGGGACAGGTCTGGGGAGCCCCAAACGCACGGAGGGTCGTGCGGGGGACGAGCGGGCGGTGCGCCGTTACCTGTAAATGTACCAGACGCTGCGCCTCCGGGGCCCCAGCGCGGGCCAGCTGGAGGATAGCGCAGGGGGCGGCTGGGGCAGGGCGCCCCCGCCGGGGCCACCCCCGACCGCAGACAAAGCCATCGCCACCGCGGCCCCGGCCCCGGCCCGGGTCCCGATCCGGGCCGCCCCCGCCACCACCGCGGCCGCCGTCGCCGCCGCCGCCGCGTCCCCGCTCGGCTGAACCCCCGTGTCCGGGCCCCCAGGCCCCGCCTCATGCTGACCCGCGCCGGGAGGGGGGAGGGGCCGGGGGAGGGGGCGCGCACCCCCCCTCGGGAGGGCGGGCAGCCCCGGGGGGCTCACATGCCGCGGGGGGCGCGCGGGGGACAGCGCATGGCTGAGGCTCCAGCACCGCGGACAGCTCCAGAGGAGGCAGCGGCCCCGCGTTAACCCCTTGGCGTCCTGCGCCGGGCAGCCGGACGGACGGAGGGGGGACGGGCGGGGGAGGGTAACGCGGGGGCCCCTTTGGCGGGAGGAGGGGGAGGGGCAGAGCTTGGGGAGGGGGAGGGAGTCACTTCCGGTCTGTTCCCCCCCCCATCCATACTCCCCCCTTTCCAAAGTCCTCTCCGCGCAGGTGCAGAGAGAACGCGCGAGCCAGAGAGCGGGAGCGCGGGGAGAAGGACGCAGCGCCACACATCACATAAGATGGCACGCCATCGCGTGCGGGGACGCGCAGACAGACAGAACCACACTTTCAGGACAAGGGACACCCAAGGGTGAGAGAGGTAGACCCCTCTCCAAGACAGGGCTAACAGCCCACCCTCAGAGCATACAGACACACAGCTTATCCCCCAAATAGTAGGAAAAGGCAGGGTGCAGGGCTGGGTTGGGGCGAGCCAAGACATTCAACTGGGACCCAGAACACTAAAACAGAGAGTAGTGAGGGGACACATATACCACAACTCATTAGAGAGCTGTGGACCCTCACCACATCCCCAGACAGGAGGAGTGCGGTGGCACAAGGTGGGGTAGGTACACAAGCAAACATGGCTCAGCTCCAGCTGAGATGCTAGGGACCAACACTAAGATGTAAGGTGTGAGCAGGCAAGCCAGGACACTGCAGACTGGGTCAGGGAGAGCAGAGGGGAGAAGGTATGACTGAAGGGGGCTTGGATAGACCTCAGCCCCAGGAGAGGAGGGAAAAGGACAGAAACAGTAAGGCTTTAAGACAGGATCGTAATAAGGAAAAGAGGATGGAGCCTGGTGTTGAAGAGACACCTCCCCCTACTCAGTCTTTGGAGAGAATGACAGCTCTGCAAGAACAGGCCGGCCCAGGTGAGAACCCCCAGACGGAGGCTGATTTGGGGTAGAGGGAGCCTCCATACTCACCCAGGGCTCAGAGCCAGAGACATACCCCATGAACAGGCACAAGATGATTCGCCTCAGACTCTGGGGCACAGGGTGGCTGGCACCCAAGCCCCACCCTGTCAACCACCCATTCCTTTCTCCTCCCCCAACCCAGACCTTTCCCCCACTGGCCAGAACACAGACACGGGTTTGGATACATTTAATGGAGGGATACTGTGAACAGGGAGACCCTTCCCTGGATTGGGGTGGGATGGGGTGGCAGAGGAGGGTGTCATCGGTTAGACCTTGGATTGTGACATTCCTTCCCCAGAGCACAGCCCCGTGGCCCTGGATGCATCCCCTCCTCTGCCCTTCCCTCCCTCAGCATTCCAGGTTCTGAATTTCAGACCAATCATAGAAGAGAAGACATACGCACACTGGGGCCAACCAAAGAATACACAGTGACACGGGGTGTGTAGAGAGATCTGTCACCTGTTCACGTGTGAGCAGACACATGGACATCTCTGGCAGTGCTTGCCCACAGTCAGAGAAGCGCACACGTTGCAAAGCCAGCCACGCAGTCAACACCGACACAAATGTACCCATATGCACCGAGGGCTGCAGCACACAGCCTTCGTTAGGGTTATTTACAGTGATCCGATTAAGGGCCTTCTGCCCATGCATGCACGCAGATGCGTCATGCACACTGGTATAGACACGCCCACACACTGGGGACCCCTCAACTCTGGTCATGCACACAAACACATTCTTATCCCCCCC
>JADRCC010563532.1:0-10088 GCA_019843855.1 Hylomyscus alleni
CTTAGAACTAGAGTTACAGAGTGGTTATGAGTTACCATATGAGTGCTGGGAATTAAAACCTGAGGTCCTCTGGAAGAGCAGTCAGAGTTCTTAACCACTAAGCCATATCTGTAGCCATCCCCAGCCTGTTTCTTAACAACAGGAAGGAAAGAACAATAGAACTCTATGAACAATCTCCCATCAGGTTAAAGGTCTGGGATGTTGAGACTCCAACCTCTTTCAAAGGAACCAAATTTGCCAGCACTCAGGCAATGAGAGCTTTGTTTGCTCCCAACACAAGGAACATACCAAGAGGATTATTTGAGTTCTGTAGACATAGCCTGATTAAAAAGAAGAGTGACGCAAATAGTTCAGAAGTTCACATTTTAAGATTTAGAGCCCCTAGGCATCCCCTGCTCAGCATACATCTGAAGGCCAGCATGAATTTTAAACTGTTCATCCTACCCCCAGCCATATTGGCTAAGGTCTCTTTTTAACTAGTGTGAGAGATGAACTGGGATTATATGCGTATTTTTTTTCTTTTATTGATTTAAGTTTTATTGCATTATGGCAATAAAAAGATACATAATTTGAATTTATCTGAATTTGTTTGCACTTAAAAATGTATTTTAAGTAAATAGTATTACCTCACATTCTTCTTTCCCTTTTGTACCACAACTCCTCTCAGAGAACCCCCTTCAATACCTGTCATACCTTTCATTTTTTTATCATATTCTTTAAATTTTATAAAATGTAACAATAAATATGAGTATTATAAAAGTTGTTTGATATAAAAAACAATCAATTGAACAGACTTATGTAGATGCTTGTTTACATCAATACTGAAAATATATGTTTTTGAGTCTATTTTTTTAATTTAATTTTTTACATCCCAATTGCTGCCTCTTGTCCTCCCCCCACAGAGTCCCTCCCCCAACCCTCACCCCCCATCCCCATCTCCATCCCTCATCCCCCTTTCCCTCTGAGAAGGGGGCCTCCCTTTCGGATTCCCCAACCCTTGTTGATCAAGTCTCTGCAGGGTTAGGCTCATGTTCTCCCACTGATACTCGAAGACAGGAACCTAGCATGATTGTCCTCTGAGAGGCTCTAACCAGCAGCTGACTGAAATAGATGCAGATAGCCACAGCTTAACATTAGATTCTTAAACTCATAGGAGATATGACAATCTACAAATTGCCACTTGGGTCAAAAGAGCTGCTGTCATCCATACATACATGTCTGCAGCAGGGTCTTCTACAGCAGATACATTTCAAAACTCTGTTTGGTTTAATATTTTTATTTTATTTTATTTTGAGATGGTTATTTCTTGTTTTCTTGTCCTTTTTTTATTACTTTTAGGTTTTTACAGTCCAGCCATTGCTCCCCTCCTCGTCCTCCTCCCACAGTTCCTCCCACAGTACCATTCTTCCTCCCCTGTCTCCAAGAGGATGTTTCCCACCTCCTGCCAGCCCTCTCCACTCCCTGGAGCCTCAAGTCTCTTGAGGGTTGCAACATACATGAGCTGATATTTTCCTTTTCCTTTTTTTTTTGAAAGAGAGTCTCTCTATGCTCAGACTGGCTTCAAACTCTCCAATCTCCTTGTCCACAATTTGCAGAGTCTGGGATCACAGGTGTACACCACCATGCCCAGCTACTTTAATGTATGCTCTCAAGACGCCTGGTTATCAATCTTCCCGTCACCAAATCAACCCATATCTCATAATGCACAGCATGAGAGGAGTCCTCTGATGTTTTCCTTTTCTAGTTTCCTATTTTGTTCTGGATTCTTCTGACACACAATTGTCTAGATCCACTGACAATCTAATTACTTGTTTGGGGAATTTTCAACCATTCTTACCATCTTGAAATCCTTCTTATTCAAGCTCAAAGGTGTTTGCAAAATAGAACAACCATACCCACAAAACCTTCCTACTAAGGAAAAGATGTTAATTGAAATACCAAATATTTATCCAGGGCTGAAAACAAATGACTAATCGTGTGCTCTGAGATCCCTAAAGATACCGAGAAGTCATCTCTGGGACTGAATTGAAGCAGAAGGCAGTAGAAGTGCCGGGCAGTAAAGTTAATGTGAATGGATGATGATCTAAGAGCTCCTAGCCAGGATGACAGAGAGAGCCATCATCTTGTACTGCTTGGAGATCAAGACCTTTCACTGGCTCATGGCCTCATCTGTTACTGCTTGGCTTCTGCATGGATACTCATGGTAGATTTTCTGGGTTTCTTTAAGAAGACAGGCACGAACATTTGGCATATGTTACTTTCAGATGGTCAGATGGGATCTGTGCCCATTTCTATCATGCCCTCTCTTTTGTGACTGTGGGGATTGTGGAAAGATTGGTAGAGATGAAGTTGTACATTCTAATGTCCTGTAACCTTAAACAATTGAATGAAAAATATTAACCTTGAGGAACAACTGGATTCACAGGAACTGTGAGTAAGAGGGACATGCCTGAGAGAAGTGGTCCCTTCTATTATTTGTTTAGTAAGAAGAGCAAATGAATAATCAAGGGAGCCAAGAGAACAAGACCCTTAGTCCCTGCTTGTAAGGGTTGAATAAAGTATTTTTGAGATGTCAGCTGTCCCTTTGATCTGAAGTAAGAGTGAAGTGACCTCACTGCTCATTCTTCTGCCTATTTATTTCCCTTAACATTTTAACTATAAGTGCTGGGAGTTAAGGGAAATGCCAGCAGGCAACTTCAGGAAAGCAGATCCTTCTATGACTAGAGGGATGGTTGGGTCATGAGTCAGCGTAGGAAGGATAGGAAATCAGGTGGTGGGTTTGAATAAGCCTGACACTCTAGTTGGTGAGGAAACAACTAAAAGAGCAGAATGAGGAAGAGAGGTTTGTGAATTCTCTTAGGGATCTAGAAACTCACTGCATGCATGGTCCATGCAATCATCACTACGCAGAAAAAGTGATTAAGAGTGGAAGGGTCTCCTGAAATGATTCCAAGGTTCTTAAGAAAGAAAAGCTGCTAGCCAAGGTGGGGGGAGGAAATGAGCAAAACTGTGTAATTTGATAGGACTTAGCACATTTTATGACAAAGTGGTTTTTTAAAACTAGTATGATTAATACACTAAACAATACAGGAATAGATGGAATAGTATGGAAAAGAACAGAGTCTAAAAATGAATGTACATATACCATGTACACCTGATAAAAACAAAGGGTACCAAAACAACTTGCCAGTTAATACTATTCAATTAAATTATTGGACACTTATGGGGGAAACTTTAAAACATTTGTACATATACAACTAAAAGTAGGGCTGGTGAAATAGCTCAGTGGTAGAATGATTGCCTAGCATGTCTGAGTTTCTGGGCTCTACCTCCAGTGTTCCAGTGTAGAAAGAAAGAAGTGAAAGAGGGAGAGAGAGGAAGTGAGAGAGAGAGGGGCAAAAATTTATAAATTAAAAATTAAAAGAAAATCAGAAGATATGAGTATTGTATCAAATATTCCTAGAAGAGAAATGGCTATCTAAAAACATTGCCAGAGAGGGAGACTCAAAGTGATAATAATAATAAAGATGATGATGATGATGATGATGATGATGATAATAATAATAATAATAATAATAATAATAATAATAATAATAATAATAATAGTTTTCTTAGTCAGGGTTTCTATTCCTGCACAAACATCATGACCAAGAAGCAAGTTGGGGAGGAAAGGGTTTATTCAGCTTACTTCTACATTGCTGTTGTTCACCAGAGGATGTCAGGACTGGAACTCAAACAGTTCAGGAAGCAGGAGCTGATGTAGAGGCCATGGAGGGATGTTCCTTACTGGCTTGCTTTCTCTGGCTTGCTCAGCCTGCTATCTTATAGAACCCAAGGCTTCCAGCCCAGGGATGGCACCACCCACAAGGGGCCCTACCCCCTTGATCACTAATTGAGAAAATGCCCCACAGCTGGATCTCATGGAGGCACTTCCCCAACTGGTGCTCCCTTCTCTGTGATAACTCCAGCCTGTGTCAAGTTGGCACCCAAAACCAGCCAGTACAATAGTAATAATAATAATAAAACTGATGAAGAATGTAACACAATATACAATTAAAAGAAGAGTACTGGGTATGTAGAGCTGGCTTAGTTGTTAAGAGCACTGGCTGCTCTTCCAAAGGACCCAGATTCAGTTCCCAGCACTGACTGTAACTCCATTTCCAGAGGATTTGACACCTTCTGTTCTGCACAAGATGATGAATGTCTAATCCTGCTTCCACCACCCAAGTGCTGCAGTTACAGACAGATATGTACCACCATACTGAGCTTAAAATTTGTTTTAGAAAGATGAACACTCCTGAGACATGATAAATTATACCTGTAATCCTAGAATGTAGGGGCTAAGACCTATAGACATTTCTTGTCTCAAAAAGAGAAACTGAATAAACAGTAATGATAAAACTCCAAAAAGTCAAAATAAACAGAAACAAAATTTTTAAATGACAAAAAGAAATATTAAAGTGAATTAAATATAAAACCAACAGCAACAACAAAAACAATAGAAATGATAAATTAAGTAAAAGGTCGGAATTTTTTCTGAGATAGGGTTTCTCTGCATAGCTCTGGCTGTCCTGGAACATGCTCTGTAGACCAGACTGGCCTCAAACTCAAGGGATCTTTCTGTCTCTGCCCCTTGGGTTGTTGGGATTAAAGGCCTGTACCATCATGCCCGGCTGAGGTCAGACTTTTTAAAAATTTTATTTGCAAAGACTACATTCTGATAAATCTATTTTAAAAATTCACCAAAATAGAAAAATGCTTGTTAATTTACATTGAAATTGTGTCCTCATAGACTCACTATAAGTTAAAAATATTAAAATTGAATATGCAGTCATTTAATGCACCTAACCTCTGGAACATTCAGGCTTAGCCTAGCTTGCCTTGAGTATAAGAGCTCTTACATAAGCTTATAGCTGGTCAACACTGTATAACATAAAACTTAGTTTTTAATAAAATAGTGGCTGTTACACATATACAATCACCTGTGTATTTTGTAATAAGATGTGAGAACACAATACCTCAAAGTGTGCTGATCTCACTCATGGCCCCAGGAGTCCATCAACAACTACAGCTCTCTCCTGCTTCCCAACATCGTGAGAGAGAAACACACTCAAATATTTCTATCCCAGGAAAGTCAACATCTCAAATATGATTTTTATACTGTCATAAAGTTGAAAATTAGAAGCCAAACCCTTTAAAGTCAGGTATCATTTGAAGTAGCATCAAGAAAGATGCCTATAAGCACAGATATCTTACAGACACTGCCAGAACTGAAAGAGGCAAGGATGAAAGGATCCTGGTTGACCTCCACCCCCACCTTTTTTTATTTTTGTCCTTTGGCCTGGATTCACATTCTCCACCTCTTCTCAGAAGTTCTGGGTGGTTTATAACTCCCTGATATGAGCTGTGTTTTCCCTACATGAACTAAGCCTGTAACCTTGGTCAGAAGCCACCATAAAACTGTGAGGTATGCTCAGCTCCCCAACCATTTTTGTGCAGCCCGACTGGTAGAAGGACCATGATTCCTTAAGAGGTCCCAGAAAGTATCTTCCTGGGGATCACTAATGAAACTCAAAGTAGTTCCTTTATTAGGTCCCTCTGTCCACAGAGAGAAGAGCAACCATGAGCACATGTATGGACCATCTCCATCTTGTCTGTGACAGACAAAGCTAATTCACTTACCGGCACCAAAGTCTGACTTCATCTCAGGACTCTCCTTTTTCTTAGCAAAGATGAAGCATTTAATTTCTAACTTAAATAAATCATTTACCCATGTTAGCCACTGGACAAAGGAAGGCCCGATTCTTGTATTTGATCTAATATTAGAACATAAAAATTACATTAAAAAGACTTAAATATGGGGAGTGGGCAAGTGCCGTAGTCCACATGCTTCCCCACAACATACTGAACAGCTACATTTGGCAGCGTGTGCCAGGGACGAGGGGTGGCCTTGATTTATGACAACCCACTCTCATACTATCTAATGCAGTCCTAAGATATTTCACTCATTCCTGTGAGGTAAGGATTGATCATGTCTGAGGCCATATTCCTATCAGTTTATTGCCCCTGGTAGGATCTACCTCTTAATGCTTCCACCATTCCTCATTACTATTACTGGGTACCAGCTTTCCAGTATATGACTCTTTAGAAGACAAACAATATCCAGCCCATAGCACAAGATATCTCACCTTAGAGAGCTACCAGGCTGTTTCACCTTTTCTGATTCCTGCCTTAGGAATTATTGACAGCCAGTGTCATACATGAGATAGATTGACAGGGTGACCACAGTAATCTCTACATAGTGTTCCTACTGGGCCTTCCAAAATACATGGCACTTGGCTCTGCAAGTACTTTTATGATGGTGAAAACCATAGATTCCTTCAGGAATGGCTGATCATTTCAGAGGCACTGGGTAGGACTGAACAATGAGCTCTTTTCCTCCTACCACCTGGGCACATTAGATAATTATTACAATATTAAATGGCTTCCATGTTCTTAGGGAGGCAGTGTAGGGAATGGTTGATTTACCATGAAATTATGACCCCTTAGATGCACTGTAAATTGAAAACATTACAAACTGAAAATGCATTTATTTAATACACTTAGCCCATTGAACATCATGGCTTAGCCCAGCTTCCCTCGAATATCTATCATTGGCCAGGGTAAGGAATAGGATAGATGTGCTAATGTCTGCCACCCTTGGCTTAGAAGGACACCATCCAGTAGGTCGGGAGACATTGATCAAGGCCTTTGAAATTTATTAGTGAGATAAGTAAAGATACTTTCTGGGATCTTGAAAAGAACCTTAGTGCTTCCTCCTGTTGGAAGAACCAAAGGCAAGGACAATGCTGAAGAGTTCAGTTACAGCTGATGGCTCAACAATGCCATCCTCTTATGAGGTATGGAATATCCATCCACTATCCCACTGTACACTGACCCTCTGTCTCATGGGTCCCCAACAGCCTGCATGGAGTATACTTAGTTACACTCTAAGTGAAGCAACCCTTCATTTTTGAGATTATTTGAGGTCACGGCAAACATTGCAAGTAAACGATTTGTTGTGTCCTTAAAAAAATAACCTACCTCAGAAAAAAATCTCCAATTTTCCCCTGCTGACGCTGAGCAAAAAGGAAAATGGAAGTCCACCTGACCCAGAAGACCGTACAGCAGCAATGACATCCTGTCTTGAGGGAACACAAAACCACTCTGAACATAACTATGTGGGCAGGGAAGAGGGTGGAGGTGGCATAGAAGTTCCTCTATAAAGAACTCAGAGTCTAGATTTGAGATAGAGCAGACACTGATGTAAGGAATAGGCTGCATACTGCTGCAGAACCTTGACAAGCAGTCAGTAAGTCTATAGTCAGTAAGAGCAGACGTCATCATGAGGCCTGGAAGTTGTACAGAAGATCCAATAGGATGCAGCAACAAGGGCAGCAGAGATAAAGCAACAGGATTAACCAAAGTTCTAGACAAGGGACTTATGGGAGCCTAAAGCTCTTCTAGATTTCCTGCTTGAGGCTCTCTGGGGATGCTGGCCCTGCCTTCAAGAAAACCAGCAGAGGGCAGCAAAAGGCCAATGCTGACAGAGCTAGGGCTGTTACCTGAGAAAGTAGATTATGCTCATACCCATCTTCCAAAATGAACCCCCTGCTTTTCTGGAATCCAGCCCAGCCCCAGGTTAATCTCAGGAGATGAGTTGAGTCTCACGTCCTGGTGGTGGAGTCAGATTAATTCACTCGTGAACTCATTCATAAATGTATTTGTCAGCTCTTATTGAACTTATAAGTGACCCCCACTCATTTCTGGACACTGGATCTGTTGAGATGAGTGATGTAGCTTTGGAAAACTCACTGAGGCACAGCTACTACTAGTGTGGCATTATTCCAAGTAAATGTTGTTGTAATGACTTCACTGATAATAGCTTATCTGTCGTTGGTGACAATCTTCTAACATAGGCACAATTGTTATTCCAGTTTGAGCGAAAAGAGCACAGGAGCACAGAGACTGTATGTGACCTCTCAAGTGTTGCACAGCTGCATCATGATGGAGTCAGGATTTGAACCCAAACAGTCTGGAATTAATCCTTACTTCTAATAAATATATATATAAAATATATATATATATGTACATGTGTGTATACATACATGTATATATATGTATACATATATGTGTGTGTGTGTATGTGTGTGTGTGTGTGTGTGTGTGTGTGTGTATGACCAAACTGATATCAAATATCTAAAGTTGTTGAGAGGAAAATAAAAACAAGAGTAAAAAGACTAAAAGCTGGGTTTGGGACCAACTTAGATTCACCAGTCAGATGAGTTGGATGAAGGCAAAAGTGGTAAGATCTAAAGTTTGCCCAAGGTTATACCAGGGCCTGAACAGTCATTACTGATTCCACAGCCTCCTCAACACATATAGGGCCATTTGTGGACAGTTTGTACATGACCAACGTGCATATTTTTGACTAGAGCCTCTGGAGTATTTATTAGAGAAGAAGACAGAAACCTGGGCACAGATGGAAGAGGGCTGGGATAAGTTGCTGGAAACAGGGTGCAGAGAGTTTCAGGCTTTGGGTCTATTGATTGCTCTACAGACACTCGTCATAAATGTGTGCACAAAAATATGTACAACAGCCTGAGTCCTGGTCACACAAGTGCCTTCTCTAGACCTCATGAACCCAGCACCTCCCATACTCTGGCAACTCCTCAGGGCCTTTCAATTCTAGCTAAATTATTCTCTAAAGTCACAGGAGAAGGTAAGACCTTAGGATGTGTACAGATGGGTTTGGACTAGCAACAGGTTATATGTAGGGGGTAGTTGGGAGATAGTGTTAATGGACAGACACTATAAATAAAGCAGAACCCCTTTACATCATGAGAGGCCTCCAGAAAATGAAGAAAGCCTACCTTCTGGCATGGGTAAAAGGTGAACACAAGTCAGCAGGCTGACTGTTATTTCTTGGAACAGTGGTTTCCAAAAACTGCCAAACATCTTCATCACCTGAAAACCTCATAATGGTGGGAGCTTTTAAGAAAAATTTAACAGGACAATGTCATAATTCTAGTCAATTCTGCCAGCCATTGCTCTAAAGAGCTACATAGCGTACACAAGCTCATGGACTACCAGGACAAGACAGGCTAGATCACATGCTGCCAGTGGCTAATCTAGTCTAAGGCTTGTGTTTCCTTAGTAAATGCCTACCTGAATTCTATTGGTTTTGAATGTGGCAGTTGTATCTGCCAAGAGCAACTGGTTCGTACTTGGTACACAGGTCACTGCTTCCCAGCTGGTCTCTTGTCAGGAACACCTTCATTTTTTTTCAGTAACTCATCAGCCACTTAGGGTTACCATGGTAACACGGCTTTTTAAAACCAACTTCCTGGCATCTCTAGCCTGGGCCTCAGATGACAACTGACCCTTTCCTGGCTAATTTGTATGTGGAAAAAAACCCAAATTCCTGACAATTACCAAAGTACAGATCTGTTACATAACAGCAAGCAAACAGCCTTAGGGCAGAGGCTCTACAGTGAAATCATGCCCAAGGGTCAAGACCATGGCCTGGCCCTTTGAGCTGGTTGGCCTCTGACAGTCACAGAAAAAGGAGGCTGCCTGGACCCAGGAAGTATGTTATCTAGTGTGAGCCTTCAGCTAGAAACCTATGTCCCTACCTCTAGCTGGAACACAGCTGGCAATATCAACAGCAGAGATGTCTGAGCCAGGAGAAAGACTGTCCTGATGAGCAGGCCCTTCCATTGTAGGATGCAGAATTCAGGCTGGAACTTGGATCCTCAGTCCTTCAGTCTTTGAATATCAGTTTTCCCTTTGTCACACGAAACAACTGTGACCTCAATCGCTATATTCTACATTTCTACCAAAGGAAACTCACTCACAGACATAATTGAAACCCCAAGTCCCCGTTTCCTGGATAATCTACATTTACGATTCTAATTTATCCTGTAGAGGATGCTCTGTATCTTAAGCCATTCCCAGTGCCTGTGTTAAAGATCTAGATTCAAAATGAACCAGTGAATAATTCTGTTCTATATCACAAGTGCATGTTGTCTGGAGAACATTCAGTAATG
>JADRCC010563533.1:6280-25694 GCA_019843855.1 Hylomyscus alleni
CTCAAGCAGCCCCTCGAGCGGTGTCTACCAGTAAAACCCACAATCTAGCACTTGCCTTTTACCCTACTCTCAATGAGCATCACTCTTGGTCAGTCCCCATCTCCTCCATCCCACAGCCTTAGTAGGCAGCGATTAGCTGCTGGGAAGGGATTTTCGCATTCTCCGCTGCCAGCAGAGGCTTCTGGACACCCGAGGGTGCTCTGTGTCCGCTGGGCCAGCACTTCCTCATCCTGTGCCGGAAAGTGTCCATGCGTGGCCCGGGATGCTCTTTTCTGCCTCCCGCTTCCTCTCTAGAGTTCAGATAGCGAGAAAAGGAGTGCTTGTGATCTACTGGATTCGTGGTGGTGGTAACTGCTGGTCCCAAGTTGGAGGACCCTAGAGCCAAGCAGGCGGGCGGTCCTCGGGGTGAGGGGAAGCACGTGCGCCCAGCAGGTGCGCACCGACGGGAACGCAGAGATCTGCCTAGCATGGCTTGGCGTAGCAGGTAACCTGCTCGCTGAGCCAGGCCGCAGGTAGGCGCGCGGTAGCTCCCGGGGGCGGGGCGTCCTGGGGGCGGGACATGCCATCCTGGGGGACCAGCCCCGCCCCCGCCCCCAGGCGGAGCAGACAGCGGCCCCCCGTGGCTGGGCTGGCTGCAGTGGCCACCCGCGCTGCGCCCTGCGCTGCCTTCACACAGCTTCGAGGAACGGCGGGGTCCGGGGTCCTGTCTGGCCATGGACGCGGCCTCGTCCCCGCCCAGTGCTGAGAGGAAGCGCGCGGGTTGGGGCCGCCTGCTAGGCGCCCGGCGGGGCAGCGCGGGACTGGCCAAGAAGTGTCCCTTCTCACTGGAGCTGGCCGAAAGTGGCCCGGCAGGCAGCACGGTCTATGCGCCCATCGCACCAACCGGAGCCCCGGGGCTTGCGCCCCCCATGTCGCCCCCTGTGTCGCCCGCCCCAGCCCCTGCAGACCTCGGCCCACGTCCGCGGGTGAGCCTTGACCCGCGCGTCTCCATCTACAGTGCGCGCCGCCCGCTGCTGGCGCGCACCCACATCCAGGGCCGCGTCTACAACTTCCTCGAGCGTCCCACGGGTTGGAAGTGTTTCGTGTACCACTTCACTGTGTGAGTAACCTCCCCGTATGCATGACTCCTAGGGCTGGTGCCACTGTGACCCTAGGGGAGGAAAGGAAGGGTTAGCCACAGAAAGCAGAAACCAGACTGGGAGTCAGTCCCTTAAGTTAAGGGACTCTGCTGTGGCTTAGTGAGGCATGTGGATGGGGACACTTGGAGTACACCAACCTATGAGCTCCCCTCCAGGCCATGTGCTTGGGATGGAGGGACAGCGCTTAGATGTTAGTCCCCACAGGAGGAGTAAGCAAGCTGGGAGTGGGTCAGCTGTGGCAAGAGAGCCCCCCTCCCCCCAGGAGTGACTGGTGTCTGTCTGCAAGCCCATCCAGGCCTTGGCGGGTGTCTCTGTCTTAGGCACTCAGAGCAGCGGGATAGATTAGCAGGTGCACAGGTGTTGCCCAAGATGTCCACAGAGAGTGCCCACAGCTTCAATAACCCAAGCTGATGAAAGTGGGCCGGATGCCCTGAGCCCAGCCGACATTGTCTGGAGTCCGTGAACAACACCTGCTTTAGGGAATAGGGGAGGGAGCCGAGCCGCACCTGGCCCTTACTGCTACCAGGTGGCTCTTATTCTCACAGGCTGCCTGAGAGGGGCAGGGCACTCCATTTTTCAAGGGCAGGGTCACAGAAAGTCATCTCCAGGAATGGTCTGGCTGCCCTCCTTGCTGCCTCCCCTGGCCACCTCGAGGCAGCACTTCCTGGCTGCCTAGTTTCTTGGTGCCCTGCCAGCCTCTGGCTCTATTCTACCGACCCCACAGCTAACTGCTTTGGATGTTCCAATAGGTGACCTCCTTGTGGCTAGTCTTGCCACCTGGGAAGGGGAGGGCCTCCACTGGATGTCCAGCCGTCTGTTTATGCCTCTGAAGCACAGCAGCAACCAGGCTCACGAAACTGAGTGCTGATGGCTGTTTGCCTTGCAAAGGGAAAAAATAAAATGACTTCTCAAGGTATCCAGGGCAAGTCTCTGGACACCCTGTCCCCACTGGCATTCTTGGTATGTCCATAAGGCCACCCAACCCCTGGCCTTACCTCCCAATGTGCCAGGACCCCTGAGGCTTCATTGCTGGTCTTTTGAGAACGGAGGCACTACATGTGTTTGCAGCGGCAGTGGGCTTTTTTCTCAGGGCATAGGAAATCGTGTAGAAAGACCCCAAAGGGCCTTAACCACTGTAGGGGTGTCTAGCAAACATGGCTTGCTGCTTTCGATCACTTGCCTGCTGGATCCTAAGATCCCTGAGATGAAAGGGGTAGGTTGCTGGAGAAGCCCCAACTCTGTTACCTTTTTGTGTAGGAGTCCCATTCGCCAAGGTGAGCAGCCTTCAGACACTTGCATGGAATCCTCCTGGGGATGCAGGTCATTAGACTGAGCGTTGTTAAGTTCCTGACTCTGGTAGTCTGGCTCTGGTGGAGGAAGAGGGCTTGTCCCGCCCCAGAGGAAGTCTGTGCTTACACTGTGCTTTCTTCCTGAATTGGATTGTTCAACCCTCGGGAAGTTTGCTCAGCAGAGCTTGCCTTTGCCCAGCCTCGTCAGGAGCCAAGAGCCAGGAGCCACTGGGCCCCCGATGACTTCTAGATTGGTGATCTAAGGTCTTCTTTGTCAAGGAGAGGGAGAGAGATGCTAGCTCCTGAGTGGTGGTTGGTGAATCTTGCCCAGCCCTGGCTACCCATGGAGTTTAGTTACAAAGAGGGAGGGGTAAGTAAGCTGGGAGGACCCTGCTGGGCACAGCATGTGGTTTGCTTAGACTCTAGGGGAAGGGGCCTCATCTCCATCACCTTCAGGAGGTGGGCAGGACCCTCTGGGTCAGGTAGTTTCCTGAGAAGAGACATGGCCAGCAGTTGGGAGCCTAACATCTTTATAAAATGCATGGTCATGCTGGTTGCCCCTGGTGATGCTCAAGTAGCAAATGTGGCTGGCAAAGTGTGAGCTCTTCACTTGGTAAGATTGACTCTAAAACATACAGGGATGGTTCTGTGGCCCAAAGGACAAGCCTGCTTTTGAGGAGAAGGGCATGAATGTGTGGGGGTGGAGGGAGCATGGGGTGAGAGCCAGTGTCTGGCCGTCTCTGGGGTATGCTTTCCCACATGCGTATGGGGAAACAGACCCGGACATCCTGGCCCCTCCTTGGGGGACCCTTGCCTTGGCCCAAGTAGAGCAGCTCTTCCTGTGTCTGTGCTGACCTTCCCTGGCTGACAGGGTCAGGACATGGTCCCCAGGCACTGCCCTCTGCTACTTGGGTTCCCACCCCCCCCCCACCCTAATCCTATCTTGTGGCTCTTTGTGTTCCCATAGAGAGCAGCCCCTTTCCTAGCCAAGGTCACAGGGGTCCAGCTGCCTCGCTGCTGGGCCTTGGCCAGGGTTGGGACAGATGTTCCAAAGTATCTACTCTGATTGTCAAGCTGCTTAAAGATCCTAGCTGTGACCAACAGAGGAGTTTAAGAGACACTCCCCACCTCCCTCAATTTTGAACCTAACACTCGATCGTGCTGTCTCCATCCTCTCACAGTTCTGGCTTGCTCAGTTCCCCCGAGAACTTTTTGGTGGCTTTAGCTAGTACCTCAGGGAGTTGATCATGAATGTAGCTTGCAACTGCTCCTGGTAGTCAAATGGGCTGGCCTTTCCTATTGCAGGGTCTGCACTGTATTGACGATGGTTCTCATGGAGTGGCCACTGGGAAGTTAGTTAGCAGACCTAGGAAGACAGCTGTCAGGATGATGGGGACAGGGCAGTGAGGTAGCTGCAGGGCTGTGTAGATGACCACGTCTTTCCTTCTGCTTACTATAAACACCTCTCTACCTATTCTTCAACCCTAGCAAAAATTAGAAGCTTCTCCACATGCCACCTCCTCTGGGGCCTGGTCCCTTGGTGTCGTCTGCTTACTCTCTTGGCATCCTGACTTTCCAGATATACATAACCCCTCAACCTGTCCTCAGACCCAGCCTGGCATTTCTGTGTACACTGTTGCCTGTGTGCGGAGCACTTCATCTTGGTTTGCCCTTAGTTGGGTGGCCATAAACATCCTTTGTGGCAGGGCTTTCAGCTGGGTAGTAGGAAGAGACAATCCCATGGAACTCCGACCTGAGGAAGAGCCTCCTTACCCTGGGTCATGAGGGCATGGGACCTGTGCTAGGCCAAGGTATTACTAAGAGCTGCTGAAGCAGGGAAGGAGCCTATAGGGACCCATGGTGTAACAATGACATTGTCAGGCATTGTCAGGCCAGCTGCTGTGGCCTCTGTTTCTCAGGGAGTTTGGTGCTTAGAGCCCTCTGGTGGCAAAGCAGTGTCCAGTGCTCACGCTTCCTGGGTGTGGTGTCCCCTTCGCAAACCGTGCTTACTTACAGAGCACAATGCGGGGTGGCATCCACAGCAGGTCTGCCTAGCAGTGAGGAGAGCTGCAGTTGCCTCTGTCAAGTGGCTCCTGAGTAATAAGCTGCACAGTTCTGGTCACGGCCAATGTAAGGGGCCCTGCTCCTCCCAATCTCTCTCTTCAGCACCCCTATCTAGGAAATGGACCCTGACTAGCCCCATGGTCCCTGCCAGTTCTGACATTCCAGGCCAGCGGTTGGCTCCTATGTACCTTGCTGTGATTCATTTCCCTCTTCATGAGACTGACAGGCTGGGGCAGACTCCAAGGCACGTTCCAGGACCAGAAGGAGTCCAAGGTGGTATGAGAATGTGTGGTCAGTCCCAATGAAAGGTTGTAGAGAAGCTCCTAGAAGCTCTTAATGTGAGTGGCCCAGTGCCTGCCTCTGGCAGGGAGAATGAAGGGACAAGTGCTGACTCCAGGGGCCACTTGGCTGCTGAACCTAAGGAGTCGTTGCAGAGAGGAGGTGCAGGCCCTTTTGACCCTGTGGGGAGGCATACGGAGTACCAGGGAGGGCACGAGGTAGGCTGTGGCCCTGCAGGGCTTTCGGGCCAAAGAGTAAGTGCTACTACTTAGTAGGTTACTCCTGTTCAGCTCTGCTCACTCTACCTGAGGCACTCTGGGATGCATCCTTCTCGCTCTTCCTCGTGAGAATCCCTTTTCATAACCCCGCTGAGCGTGCAGAGCTCCAGATTTCTGCAGGCCTCAGAGAGGGTGCCCGTGGTGGCTCCCACTCTGCAGGGGGACCATGGCCATCCCAGGACCTGACTCTTCAGGAGGCTTCAAAGCACGTGAAAGGTCTGCCTCTATGAACATAGTACCTTCTGCTGTGTGGCCCAGCCCCATTCCCTGGCCCTGCCTGGAGGCCTCTTGAGAGGTGGAAGGGGCTGTTGCAGCGGCTCTGTCCAGGGCCCGTCAGATATGACTACTTGCTGTGTGCAGCTGGGAACCCTGGAGCTTGGAGACAGTAGATTATCTGCCTAAGGTCACACAGTTGGCTATGCCCAAGGAGCCAGGAGCTCCTTCCCCATATACCACATGCTGATCAGAACCAACTAAGGAATGGGTTGCTGTTCTGAGAGCAGAGAGTCCCTGGATGGAAGGAGCCTGTCCTGTGGGATGGAGTCCAACCTGACAAATGTCAGCCGCCATACACACTCTGTCAAATGTTCAGAAGCTGCTTCCTCCAGGAAGCCTTCCCAGGCACAGATATGCTCAGTGTCTCTGTCTGTGTCTCCTTGCCTTGCCTTCTTGCATATGAAGAATCCATTGGTGAAGCTTTCTTTGTGCGTGTGTGCGTGTGCGTGTGCTAGCAAGTGTCTTGATGTTCCTGAGTGTTAAGAGGCCATACAGACAGGGCCACCTAGAGCTGTCTGGCTCCTTTCAAGGGCTTTCTTCACCTTTTACTTTACCCCACCCTCACAGCCTGGGCAATGGCAACTGCTGCCTGGAAAACTCTAAGCCCCATGACAGGCCAGACTGATGACATCTGCCTGCAGTATTTTTATCCAGTGACATTCCTGAGCTTGGGAAAGTGGTGGGTAGACACAGAGGCTGCCAGAGGGCTTTTCGGTGGCCTGGGGATAGTCCTGAGGTTCCTACCCATTACTGCTCTAATAAAGCCAGGGCTTCTGTCCTGGCCACTGCCTGGCTGAGCACAGGCAGATCTGAGGTAGAAGCACTTCACATGGAGCTTGCCCACTTTCTGGCTACCTCTTGAAAAGTCCCCAGGCCTAGTTATGGGGGCTGAGCAGAACACACTTTGATGTGTTTCCAGAAAAATCCAGGGAAAGGCAATGTGTCCTAGAAAGGAGACCCATTTGTAAAATCACCCATCCCATCTGTCTGTAGCAGGTGTGTGTGTGTGTGTGTGTGTGTGTGTGTATGTGTGTGTGTATACATGCCTGAGTGCCTGAGTATGTATATGCCGGTTACCTTAGAGGCAATAAGAGGGTTTCAGATCTCAGGAAATGGAGTTACAAGCAGTTATAAGTCACCATGGGGATGCTGAGAACTGAACCCTAGTCCTCATCAAGAACAACAGGTGGGTTTAAATCTGGGCCATCTCTTCAGCCCCATACTGTGTCTGTTGTTATGCTAGGTTCATGCTATTTTGGCTGCTCAAGCTATGAAGCATTGTTTATTTTTAAAACAGGGTCTAATGTAATGTAAGCTGACCTCAGACTCCGACTATGTAGGCAAGGATGACCTTACACTCTTGATTCTCCCTTCGCTACCTCCCAACTGCTGGGATTCCAGATGTTCACTAAACACCCTGTAATAGATACGATCCCATCCGTTAAACTTCAGCCTCTCCTCCACTTTCTGCCTCAGACTGAACCCAGAACCTTGCAAGCATTCTGCCAGCTGAGCCACATCCCCAGCCTGAGGATGTTTCCAACCTGTCTATTATGCTATCTCCAGCATTGCTCTTTGGGGATGCAATTTCCTGGGCCATTTGGGTTCTTCTGTGGTCCCATACCAATCTTGGAACGTATTTTTAGTCCTGTGAAAATGCCACTGATATTCTGTTAGTAGCTGCATTGAATCTGTACATTGCTTTGTGCAGTGAGGGACATATGAACACTTACCTTTGGAGCCACAAGCATGCTATGACCATCTTCTGCGTTCTCTTCAATTTCTCGTCGTTGTAATGTTCACTGTAGAGATATCTGCCTTTTTAGTTATCCACATCTGTCCTTTTGTATCTAATATGAGCAAGCTCTATCTTGATTTTAGTCTTAGTAAGTTAGTGGTCAGATATGGAGCTCTATGGAATTTTAAACATGCATTTTGTTCTGTACATCTTTGTTATATTAATGACCAGTTCTAACTGTGTGTATGCTGGTGAGAAGGTGTTCCGTGGCTATGAGTGGGGTGTTTTGTGAACACCTTGTAGATTCTTTTAGTCTATAGTGTATTTTTTTTTTTTTTTTTTGGATTTTTTAAGACAGGGTTTCTTTGTGTAGCCCTGGCTGTCCTAGAACTCACTCTGGAGACCAGGCTGGCCTCGAACTCAGAAATCCGCCTGCCTCTGCCTCCCAAGTGCTGGGATTAAAGTCGTGGGCCACCACCACCCGGCGTCTATAGTGTATTTTAACTTTAGCATTTCTCCACTGACTTTTTCCTGGACTGCTTGTCCATTGATACAGTTTGTTCTTAACTGTCATTCTGTTAGATAATGTTTCTCCTTTGAGATCTAATACTCTTTGCTTTATAACAGTTGGGTGCAGGAATTTACCTGTTGACTCCATCCCTTGGCTTCCCTGTCTCTATTTAATCTTTGACTGACAGTTGACTTTCCTCATGTGCCTATTGCTTGCTTTTGTTTTCATTTGCCTGAGGTGTGTTTCCCATCCCTGAACTTTCAGTCTCTGTATTAGTTTTTTATCACTGCAGTGATTCAATCCCTGACAGAAGCAATATAAGAAAGAAGAAAGGATTTATTTTAGCTTGCAGTTTGAGCTAGGAAGAGACCAGAGACAACGTTTGTTTTATCAGAGCACCACATGAAGCCTTTTTTTTTATAGGACTAATCTATTGATGAATTCTTTTAGTTCTGTTTGCTTTAGAAAGACTTTTTTTTTTTTCTTTTCTGAAGGATAGTTTTGCTGGATATAGTATTCCTGGTTGGTGGCTATTCATTCATTCATTCATTCATTCATTCATTCATTTCCTTTTAAAACTCTAGTACTATCATCCCATTCTTTCCTGGTTTAAAAGACTTCTTACTGTTAGTCTACTGAAGGTTCCCTTTTATGTAACTTGGCACTTCTCTCTTGCTATGTTTAGAATCCTCTGCCTTGTATTTTTAGTAGTTTGATGATAATGTTCCTTGTAGAGTATCTTTAAATTTTTTTTAACTTTGTGTGTATGGATATGTTTTGCCAGCATGTGTGTCTGTGTATAACGTGTGTGCAGTGCCTACAGAGGCCAGAAGAGGGTGCTAGATTCATAGAACTGAAGTTACAAATGGTTGTGCACTCTTATGTGGGTATTGAAAATTAAACCCAGGCTCTCTGGAAGAGCAGGCAGTACTTTTAACCACTGATCAATCTGTCCAGCTTTGTAGTGCTTTTGGTTGTATCTATAGGGGCCCTTAAAGCTTTACTGGCTTAAATGTCTGCATTTCATCCAAAACCTATGAGATTTTCAGTAATTACTTTGTCAACAATTTTATTTATTCCTCTTCCTGTCTCTCCTTATCCTGAAACATCCACAATGTACCTGTTTACTCACTTTCGGGTATCCTATAGGTCTTCAAGTTTTTCTTTGTTTTTGCATATCTTTGGTCTGACTTTCCTTTTTGTTAGACTTGTCTTCAGGCTCAGAAACTCTTTTTTTTTAATATTTATTTATTTTATGTATGTGAGTACACCATTGCTCTCATCAGACACCCCAGAAGAGGGCGTTAGACCCCATTGCAGATGGTTGTGAGTCACCATGTGATTGCTGGGAATTGAACTCAGGACGTCTGGAACAGCAGTTGGTGCTCTTAACCACTGAGCCATCTCTCCAGCCCCCTCAGAAACTCTTCTGCCTGATCTGTTTTGCATTAAGGCTCTTGATGGCATTTTTTATTTCATATATCTTGTTCTTTCAGTCCAGACCCCTTCCACCCCAATCTGGCCCTCTGCTAAATTTTTTTATTCATAATCACAAAAAAAAAATTCCTAATTTCCTAACATTGTCTTGCTATAATCTGTTTTATCTTATTAAGTTTCCTTTAAAAATCACTAGTTTGAATTCTTTTTTTTTTTTTTTTTTTTTTGAGACGGGGTTTCTCTGTGTAGCCCTGGCTGTCCTGGAACTCACTCTGTAGACCAGGCTAGCCTCAAACTCAGAGATCCACCTGCCTCTGCCTCCCAAGTGCTGGGATTAAAGGCGTGGGCCACCACCGCCCGACGACTAGTTTGAATTCTTTGTCAGGCAGCCTTTTTTCTCTTCTTTGGGATGTATTGCTAGAGAATTACTAGTTCCTTCACTTCTACCCAGAGTCCTTTAGGAGATGCTCTGCTCTCAACTTCAGGTGCACTGTGTTCCCACGGGCACCCTCCCTCTGCCTGACTTCTATCTGGAGCTCCAAGGAAGCACTTCTGGTGGCAACCCCTTTCCCAATACTTGGTGCCTGCCCTGTACCTGGCCACCTCATTTGTAAGGAGCAGGCCTTTAGGTTTGTCCCCCATGCTTCTTGCAGGTGGATGCCTTTCTCTGTACCTTCTTTTTTTTTTTTTTGGCTTTTCGAGACAGGGTTTCTGGCTGTCCTGGAACTCACTCTGTAGACCAGGCTGGCCTCGAACTCAGAAATCCGTCTGCCTCTGCCTCCCAAGTGCTGGGATTAAAGGCATGCGCCACCACCGCCCAGTCTCTGTACCTTCTTTAAACTGTGTTCTTGGGCAAACTGAAGGGCCACTCAGAGCAACTCTCCAGAGTACCTTCTCATGGAACTTGCAATTAGAAAGCCACAGTCAGATTTCCTCAGCTGCCTAGAGATCCAAGCCACCTCCAACTTTCTTCAAGCTTTGCCCTTATAGAAACCCCCCTTCAGCAGCCCAGGAACCCCCACTTTCTCTTGGGCCAGAGTACAAATGTTTTCTATGTTGGTTGCAGCTTCCCAAGGGAGAGAGGCCCTTATTTTCTTGTTTCCCTCACCAAGGTTCCCCATTCACCTGGCAGAGGGGAGGACCTAGGGTCCCAGAGGAAGTCAATTTGTGCCTAAGCATTCCCAAGAAGTCATGTGCTTAGAGCACTTGACCTCGGCAGATGTCTGTTCCATACCATCTCTGCCTGTTCCTTTATGAAACGCATCTATGCCCTTAGCTATTATGACTTTATTACATATAGTAAAACAGGAAGGCCTGTTGGTTAAAGGAGCATGCTACCGCCATGTGGCCAGGCAGACCGCCAAGGCAACAGAGCCTTAACAATCCATATTAGGAAATGTAGCATCTCAAACCAACTGGGCCTCACGAGAGATGTCCCCATCATCCAATGGCCAAAGCATAAAATAGTCAGATGGGGCTCACGGGTCCCGAAGCATGCTGAGATCACTTCCCCGTGGGCCAGAGAACCAGTTGTGTGGAAGATGCCACATGCAGGGGACATTGTGCCACTGTGGCAAGGGGGCAGTGCCAGGTTTAGGATGAGTCTTTAGTGAAAAAAAATCATCGCAGTGCAGGTGTGTCAGAACACATCTGCAATCCCGATGCATGGGAGGCTGAGGCAGGAGGCTTTCCACAAGTCTGAGGCCAGCCCTGGTTACATATCAAGACATTGTCTCAAACAAAGTAAAACAAATAAAAACTGCCTTAAAACCCCAGGAGAGGAGGAATGACCAAATATCCTTGTTTACACGCCTGACTGGGGATCATGTAAATATAACACATTGTAAGAAAGGAAAAAAAGATCTGCTAAACCCAATTAAAAGCTTCACATTTGTTGTTGATGTGTGTGTGGGTTTTTGTTTGTTTTGCTTGTTTGTTTTTTGAGATAAGGACTTCCTTTGTAGCTCTCTGGCTTGCCTGAAACTAGATAGGTAAGACCAGGCTGGCCTCGAACTGGGAGATCTCAGGTGCCTCTGTTTCCTGAGTGCTTGGATTAAAGTTGTACTGCCATGCTGAGGAAGATTCTTTAAGTAGAAAAAAAAAGAGAGAGAGAGAGAGAACATCCATAGGGATGGATCAAAACAAAGCAAGTGTACCAAGAAGGGAATGTGGACTCTCACATCTATACAGTCATCTCTTCAGAACAAATGCTTGACTCCCAGAGTCCATGCCATGGGGTGCCATTGTTTCCCTTGTGACTATGAGGCTACTCACTGTTTGAGGTGTGGGTAAGGGCTAGTGCATAGTTATCATGACAACAGAGGACATTGATCCTGAAACCTCCCGAAAATGAGTGACAGCTATCAGTATTCATTCGCCATGATTAGACTTTTCTGTTTTCTGGAATGGCAGAAGACAAGGCTTGCTCAGAAGCTGTGAGCCCACCTATCCCCAAATTACCTTAACTCCAGAGATCCAGAATTCCTAAGGAATGACTGCGTATCTCCACAGCAGGTGCTTAAGCCAAGCCTGGAGCAGGAGGTGAGGAAATGGTCAGTGTATGCCAGGGCACATCACAGGACTGGAGAAGGCTTGAAGGTGTGTCTCGTTGGCAGTAAGCTGGAGTGGGTCAGAATGCATTGCAGGAATTCAGATCCCCAGTTGCCCTAGTGACTAAAGGACAGGATTTTCCATCTGGAGATGGAAAGTGGTAGCCCAGAACTCACCCAGCATACAGTGTCCTGCTTCCTTCTGTAACAGTAACCAGGGGAACCAAAGCACTGAAGAGGGCCTGGGTTTTGGGGGGTTCCAGCCAACTCCTGCTTATGCCTAAAGTCCCCTCAGGGCTCATCTGCACCATCATAGGCCTGGTAAGATCATAGATTCTGCTTTGAGGGTCTCAGCTACCAACTTGTCCAAAATCTAGATGGGTGGGACAGCAGGTATTGGGGTAGAACTGTTCCACCAGGACCTACATTGCCATCACTACTAGAGGAGTGATTGATCTGGGTACAGCTTCCTGATCAAGCTTATGGGAAATACTGGGGCAAGAGGAGCATGCTTTGGTGCTAATGGTGGGATTGAGGTGTGTAAGTCATGATGGAGGGGACCTGTAGGGCTAAGAGCCGATATATGCAGGGGAGGAGGGAATGGTAGGACTGGGAGAGTGTGTAGCATGTGCCCTCTCTTGGGTCCTGATTAAACAAATTGCAAAACCCACTGTTTGAGATTACCTTGCTTGAGAATATGTTCCATCCTGCAGTGGGTGTCACCTGTTGGGTCTGTGTCTGCTGTGTGACCTGGCTCTGCCCAGTGAGAGAGGGTGAGGTGGCTGTGATCCTTCTGTGGCTAACTCCCTTGCTCCCTGAGGACAAGATGTCAGGAAAATGCTGGGGTGGAGCACCTAGACTGAGGTTTATGCCCAGTGCTCTAGTGTTCCTTCATGCCAGCCCTGTCATGTCTGCAGAGAGATCGGAAGGCCAGGCTTCTGGGAGTACTTGAAAGAACCTAGTCAGAACTGAGTGCTGCCTTCAATTGGCCCTGTTCATGTGACCAGCTGGGACTCCAGAGGACTAACCTTGGGGAGCTAGCCAGGGCTCAGGAAGAGTAGCATGCCCACCTGACTCAGAGAGCCTGAGAGTTGTGGGGAGGCAGGAGAGATGTAGGTAGAAATGCTAGGGCAAGAGGAAAACCAGAGGGCTGTTGGTAAGCCTTGAAAGATTTAAGAGCTTAGAGCTGCCTTGGCCCTGCTGGAGGCCCCCAGGAATGTTGGGGGTGGGGAATTACATTTGTCTGTCGGAGAAGCCACCTGACTTCAGCTGAAGCCACTTGCGTATCTAGTATTGTCTGGTGTCTATCTTGCACTTCTTGAAAGGGGAAAAATGCCTAGTGTTTTTCCAAGCTTCCATACTGCAGGTCAGTGGTGTGTCTGTAGACAGCCAAGACTAGCAGCTGCCTTCTGTGCTGACCTGAAGTCCAGAGATCGTTGTCTGGAGAGTGGGCAAGGGCTCCCCACACCCTTCAGCTCCTCTTCCTCTCCTGCCTTGCTTTTGCTTCCTCTTTTCTCCTCTTCTTCCCCCACCTCCCATGCCCTCCTTCTTCCCTTCCCATCTCTCTCCTTCCTCCTTCCCATCCCCCTCCTTCTCTCCCCTTTCCCTCTCTCCTTCCTCCTTCCCATCCCCCTCCTTCTCTCCCCTTCCTTCCTCTCTCACTTCCCTCCCCCACCCTCCCTCACCCTTCCCCCACCTCCCTTTACCTTCCCCGCTTCCTCCTCCTCCCTCTTCTCTCCTCCTCCCTCCTGCCTGAAGTTTTTCACTTGGTAACTGGCCAGGCCCTTCCCAGTTTCCAAGTAATGAGGCATGCCTAGGTCTTTGAGGTGGTTTTTGTTCTGTAGGGTCACTCCTACAGAGCCCTTAGCTCCCTCTCTGGGGCCAGGCTATAATATCATGGTGCTTGGCCCAGGCACAGTGAGCTTGCAGTTTAATCCACATAGGGCAGCCTGGGGTGGATGGCTACCTGTTGCCACCCACATGCTTGCACCCCTCTTTGAGCTGTGAGACTGCCTGCCTTCAGACAATTCCCTCTATGCAGGCGAGGGTCTCAGAAACGCCTGTGTTCTTTTCTGTACCCCAGTTAGGTGATTCAGGGCTGACAGAATCAAATAGGGCTTGCCCTCCTTCCATGGCTCAGCTGGGTAGCTGTAGTCTACACCACAGCTGGGTCCTAGAATTGCATTAGCCAAATGGGTGTGGTTATTCTTTGTTTGTGGGAACCTGAAGGCTAGGGGTGTGTACAAAACCATACAGGAAATTTGGTGTCTTTGAGTCAGACCAGATTGAACACCTGGCTACCAATGGCCGGCAGCAATCACTTCTTAGCTCGGGAGCTCTGCCTGGCACTCTCACAAAGCTCTCTGAACCCAGGAGGGTTGTGATTCACTGAGCACCCAGACAAACTGTGGGTTCACCCTCTAGGGTTCTGTATGTAGTGCACGGGGGGGGGGGGGATTTCCAGAGAAACCATAGGACCCAGATCCTTCCAGCCAAGTAGAAAGCAGGAAATGGCAGAGAGTGACCCTCAAGTGGCCTAGTCCCTTGGGAAGACAGGCTGGACAGAAGGTGGGCCCAGGCAGCAAAGGCAACATGGTTTCCCTGTGTTTTTCTGAGCAGACAGATACAATGCCCATCTTCTGGGGGACACTGTGGAAAGGGACCATCCGTGGTACAACTGTGGAACCTGGTCTCTCAGGTGACATTGGAGAACAGCAGACCTCACCTTTGCTGGATTGCAGAATGCTCTCTCCTGAGCAAGTAGTAATGGCAGGGGGCAGTTGAGATGGGTGTGGCACCATCCCTGTGCCTGCATACTGGGGGTGTGTGGCCTGGGAGGTCACCTTACTTTTTAGGCTGTTTCCTCACGTGTGGACAGGGTCTGGCCCTCTATCTCAGGGATGCTAACAGGTCATGTGATCATGTGTTTGGGCCTCACAGAGCTCCACATGCTATGTACGACCATTTAAAGGCCCTTAAGACTCACCGCCCAACACCTCTGTGTCTCTGGCATTAGATGGAATTATTTCTAAGTGGACATATGAACTAGTCATCTCTTTGCAAATGTTTGGAATATTCTGGAAATAAGATCTGTAGGGAGACAGTTCTCCAGAGCTTAGAGGAGATAAGTTATGGCAGCCACATAAGTTGATCTAGAGTGGGGCTGAAACACCCTCGCCTCTAACTCTGTCTGCATAGCTTCCATGACACTGAGTCCATATTTCCATGTGTGCACTTATGTGCTGGGTGGGCAGTGTGACAGTCCACAAATACTGAATGGCTATTTTTAAGTGGTCCCTGCTCCCAAGTCAAGTTTCTAGGGCTCAGGAAGTTGGAGTGTTAGACTGTCACAGGATGCATGGATGGATGCATGTCTGGATCAGTGGGTGTGTTGGTTGACTGGATGTGGTGTTCCTGTGAAGTGGAAAGGCTGGACAAGGATGTGGGTGTGTATGTCAAGGGCAGAGGTGTCATGTCAGGGTTACTGTCTTTCTTGTACCCCTCCTCTGACATTTACACTCACCTCGAAGTGTCTGGGGAGAGCTCTGGGTTTCCTGGTGACCAGAAGCAGTGAGCAGCATCCCAGTCTCTCACTGTGATCTGCAGGCAGCTAGTGTATCCCACAACTTCCTCGGAAAACTCTTTCCATAAGAAAGAAAATATGAGTTTCTAGGGCACCAGTGGACAGGTTGTCTCACAAGCAACTCCTGGGTGTGGGTGGCCTGGCAGGACCAGGGCAGTGCAATAGTTACAGCAAACTTTGAGGTAAAATGAAGGGAGGAACTGGTCAGTGGCTCACAGGAACACAAAGGAGACTCCACTGATGGCATGAGGGTGGGGTGCTGTAGAGAGAGGCTATCCTTGCAGTTGGGCCAGACCTAACTCCCAGGATCCTTCCTAGTGATCTGAGTAGCTATGTTGGTGAGGGTTGCATCTTACTTTAACTCTGTAGCACTGCCGATATGGCATCTGGGCACAGGAGGGCTGAGGGCAGACGAACCAATGCAAGGACCACTGGGAACCTTCAGGAAGTGTCTCAGCTGCCACAGAGAAAGCACAGGAGTAGTGGTGGGATTCCAGGACTCAGGTTTGCATTCGACAGATAAGTGGGGCTGGCACTCTGTCCCAGGCCCATCCCATGATCTTGGGTGACCTAGTGCCCCCCCTTTGTTCCTGGGACACCTGATCCCCACCTCACTTGGCCAGGAGATAAAATACAAGACAGGTATACAAAGGGCCTTTGAGAAGTCCCTGCCAACCTGTGCAGTAATGATGGTTTTCCGCTACGCTACGTGTAAACTTGCCCTCTCTGTCCCAGACCAAGGTCCCTGGGTTAGCATTTTTTGAGGTGTGGCACCTCCAGGCAAGTGAGAATGTTCTGGCTGTCCTTGGCACAAGGACTAGGGTGGGGAGTCAGGGGGGAGACTAGGGGTTCTGCGGCTTCCCAGCTTTGGTTCCCAGGACCGCCCCACCTCTGCTGCGCTTATCAAGGCTTCCCTGGCTGGCTGCCTGTGGCCTCAAAGTCATACCGCCCTGGGCGGGTGTCCTTGGGCAAGCCAGCCTCTTCCAGGGTGGGGGACAAATGGCTGTCATGTGTGGGGTATGCTTAAGTGCCAGGTACCTGTTGAACAGGACACATACTGGCTCACAGAAGTTCAGGGGTACCAGGCTTACACAGGCACACTGAGTGTGCTCTCAGTGTGTCTCCTGGAGGGCCTCAGCTGGAGGCAGACAGGAACCAGCCACTGCAGGGGGCTGTAGAGGTATCAAATACATCCTGGGTGGGGTGCTTCCCCAGTCCTGTCAAGGTGTACTCCTAGCTAAGCAACTTTTCAGCACCTGGGGCTCCTGACAAGGTGAACTGACTGCAGGATTATCCCAAAGCCTAGGTGGCAGGCTCTGTCTGTGGGACACTGTGAATATTGTGGACAGACAAGGGACTCAGGGTAAGGTCAGGACATGTGGAAGAAATGTTGGGACAATTAGGGCTGGGTTTGACACGTGGGAAAGTGTTCCTCACTTTGATAAGTGACAGGATGCTCACCCTGAGGTCAGGCTACATGGTCATCTAACATGGAAAGAGCCAGAAAGGGACATTAAAGAATCCCTGTTGTGTTACAAAATTGTGAATTTTGTAACAGATGTATTTCTGTATTTTGGATAAAAGCTTACCATTAAAAAAAAAAAACTAATAAGAAACCTGCCCTATAGGGTTCTGCCTCATCCCCACGGTGGTAGGGAGTGTTTCCTGACATTTTAGGTAGAAAACTCTGACTGAGCTGTGGTATTTAAGGGAGTGTTGGGGTAGGAATATATGTCCCATAGGCTCCTGGCCCCAAAGCACTGTCTCTTTTTGGACTCTGGGCCTGAGTCCCAGGTCCTATCCTTAGAGAAGTCTAGGGTTAGCATGATGTGGGTAGGCAGAGCTGTGGCCTAATGAGAGCCAGCTTTTCTTTGGAACTAGTATATGCTTCTTACTGGGAGGACAAAGTAAGTGACTTCTGGGGATCTGGAAGCCCTAGGGGCAGTAAAGGAACAGTTTAGGCAGGGTGGGGCAGGGAGCCCGGGTAGCTCACAAGTGGGCTTGGAACCAAAGAACAGGTACCATTCTAAGGTTTAGGCCCAGAGATACAGGGTTTGGGACACCACCTCTTACCTTCTCTTTGTCACAAGGGTCAGAAAGAGCAGTGCAAGCCCCCAGGCAGTGATCCAGAGGCTTTGAAGGAAGGAAGGTGTTCTGTACCTGGACACTAGACTTGTGCTGTTGCGTGGCCTTCTCCTGAGTGGGCAGCCAGGGTGCCAGTCCCTCATCTGGGAGAAAGGCCTGAGGTCCCCTGGGCAGCCAGGGTGCCAGTCCCTCATCTGGGAGAAAGGCCTGAGGTCCCCTGTGCAGCCAACTGCTGCTCTCTGCCCAGCATATAGCAGGCCATCTGAGGGTCTGAGACAGAAGGGACTTTGGCCCCCACCAAGTCCCCTTGCCTCTATGGCTTGTCTTAGTGAGGGACCCAGGGCAGTGGCAGAAGCTGTGGCCTTAGAGCCTACAGGGTGGCCCTCTGTCTGGTGCAGCTTGGATAGCTTTGTGCAGCCCCACCCTGTCCCCACTCACTGCTCAGGAGAGTGCATTGCACAAGCACCTGTTGTGGGCAATCTGCTGCTGCCATCGTGGTTTGTCCAGCTGCGACTAAAGCAGGTTCTCTTTGCAGGCCAGGGAAGACAGTAAGGCATGGGGCTCCTTCATCCTCTGTGGGTGACCTCAACAGAGCCAGAGGCTCAAGTCAGAGTCATTTCCCTACACTGGGGAAACTGGCCTGGCCTGCGTGAGAATGAGGGCATGGATACAGGACCCATCTCCACTAGCCTCTCTTCCAGGATAGGGTAGTCCTGAGTTTCCCAGAGCCTCAAGTGAATGCAGGGCAGCCTAGAGCCTCTCACTGGTCTGCTTTGCATCCTGATGTTGGCTGGGACCAAGCCATGGCTGGTCACACCCCTGAATATAGGGCTGGCAGCATTCCTGAGAGTCTGCAGGGAGCTAGGCTCTACCAGATGGCTCCAGATCCTGACCTGCTGGCTGTAACCTGATCCATCCCCTCCCCTGGAGCTCTGTAGCTACTGGGTTGGGCCACCTCTTTGGAAATTCAGACCCTCTTGGGTAAGTGTGGAGGTTGGACTTAAGAGAGCCTGATAGAACCTGCTCACTTATAGCTGGCCCAGGGGGACTCAGCAGTAGATGGAATCTTTCTGGAGCCTCTTGCTTACGGCATGTCAATTCACAACTTGGCAGCTGTGGTTGCTGGAGGCCACATAGACATGCTCAGACCCAGATGTCCCATTTTATAGCTGTGAAGACTGAGATCCAGAGTAGAAGCCTTCAAAGAAGAGGTGACTCTTTGTCTAGGGCTCTGCTTTGGTGGGTTTGTGTCCATGTGGAGGTGTGTGATTCTCCTGCCTAGGCCAGAGAGGTCTCCTCTCTGCAGAAAAGTCTGGGGGCTCAGAAGCAGAATGTGGTAGTCCTGTTCTCAGGGTAAGAGTGAGGATCTGGCTAGGGTTACCATGGAGACAGCTGTAGGCTTTCTACTGTCATCTCTAGCTGGTCCTGGAGTGTGAAGAGGTGGCAGCTGGCACTTCTACCTGGCCTGGAAATATCTGGGCTGGTTCAACTTCCCCCAGGAGAAACTACCCCTACCGATCCAGAGCCCATTGGTGACACCAGCATGCTGGGTGTTGTGAGAATGCTGGCCAGTGTCATTTCAGGCCAGGTAGCAGAGGGCCTGGGCCCGGTGCCTGGTGGTTACTTAACCTCTGTGGAACTCAGCTATTAATGGGAACCGGCTTCATGATGGTCTAGTTTATAGAGGCAGCTTCTTCACTGCCAAATGGTGACATTGTCTAGTGTGGTGAGAATCCTGGTATGCAGTTAAGCATCCATCCCTGGTAGAAACCAAGTACAGCTCTTCCCACTGTGACCATAGAAAGTGGTAGATGAGACCCCAGCACTACTGGGTGAAGTTGCTTCTGGAGCCCCTGTCTATGGGGCATTCAGTGGGAGGGTTTAAAAGTGAATGCAAGGGCCAAGGTCCACTGCAGTTACAAGCACTTGCTGCACACACCTGATGGCTGAGTTCGATCCCTGGGACCCATGTAAAGGAGAAAGAGAGGACTAACTCCACACACACTCTACAGCATGTGTGCCTCCCTCCACAGCCTGCACGTACATAATAGTAATGAGTAAGTTTCAAAGGTGAGCACGGATAGAGGCCTTGAGAATATAGTCCAGTGGACACTGGGAAGCATAGGCTAGCCCTGTGGATAGCAGAGCTGGGGTTAGCAGTCCCTTACTAAGGGTCTGATTACAGG
>JADRCC010563538.1:0-10858 GCA_019843855.1 Hylomyscus alleni
ACACACACACACACAAGCTTGAAGGACAGCAAACACTATGGTCAATTATGTCTTCATAATATTATTTATACATTAGCTATAAATCTACTATTCTAATCATTTCTGGCTTTAGTATTTGTAATATGATTTAGAAGAAAGTGTTATTATTGTATCAATGTAAAGTATTCCCTTTTGCCTCCCTTTGTATTCATTAAAGAATCATAAAGCAAGGAAAGTTCTCTGGCCTTAATAGTTGTACATCCCACACAGAAATAACATTCATCTGACAAAATAATGAAGATTTTATGAGACAAACACAGTGTGAATAACTGTGCATGTGTGTGTGCATGTGCATGCATGTGTACACACACACGCGCACACATACACACACACACACACACACACACATTCTTGTAGAGAGTTTCCCTCATATTCTCTGCTTCTAACCTGCTTTAACACAGTTTCCAGTCTTCTTACTCTAATGTTCTCATCTAGCATTACTTTGCAGAAATGTTCAACTGTAAAGAAAGTTGCTGTAGCATAACTTCTGAAATCTGAGATTTAAAAAAAGTGATATTGCCCCCAAATGAACTTTTCTAGTCTTTTCCCATTAACATGGTAAACAGATATGAGTTTATCACATTAGTTACTTATATGTAGGTGTTAAATGTTGAGGTATAATAAAAACTGTGAATTGAACATTGCTAAAAAAGAAAGCAAAAACTAAAAGCATTGGTATCAAGTGTATTCTGTCCCTTTTCGCCATGTGTACAGCATTCCAAACATGAACCTGAATCTAGTATTCTGGCCATTCATTATTCATTGCTTCAAATTTCTCTTTGTATTTTTGTAGTATTAATAAATGACTCAATAGCAAGGGATCCTAGATCTTTGGGTTAAAAAAATCATATGTGATTAACAAAGCACCCATGTTTCTATTGAGTTGTTTTATGAGATGAACCTCACTTTTATATATTTTTGTGGCTCTAGAGGAAAACAAAATATACCTGTAGAGCTGTTGTTATTTACGTTTTATCTGATCCAATGAAGATTTAAAGGAGAAAGTGAGGTAATTATCTGATCACAAAAGCAAAAGCACCAAAAGTAAATAATGTAGATTTTATTTAAAAAAACTTTATAGTTATGCACACATACATATATTATATTCTATACTTAAATTTTTAGGTTGATATTGCATATACTTAAGTTCAGAGAAACAAAATTAGATGAGAAGGAACTCCTAATGAGATGGTAAATTATATCCTGCTGTGACTTGAAGAAGATCATCTATGTATAATGTTGACACAGTGTTATGGCTGCATGAGGCACATTCCAGGAGACAGAAATACCCGTCCTTTGATCCCCTTTCACTGGAAACCCTGAACAGCAAGCACATCCTCAGAAGCCATCCCTGCACTGTGCAATGCTGCAGCCACTAAGCTCTTAAAAAGTAACTAGTCCATGCTGAGAAGGGTTGCAAGTTTAAAAAGAGCACCACATATCTGATGATTTATTTGAAAATCACAACTATCCCACTAATATTTTATATTGGTTATATATTATAGTAATATTTTGCATACTAAATAAAACCTTATGGAATTCATTTACATGTTTGCTTTTAACCCATAAAAGTAGGAGTAAAATTAAAAATGATGTGCATGGCTGTAAGTATGATTCTATGGAATGCCCAGAGAGAGAAATGTAGTGTAAGCAAAGAAAGCCACGAAGGGTTGTAAGCCATGATGGGCTTGGAGGGACTCAGTACTTCTTAGTTGTGTATTTCTTTGGGCAAGAGTAAAAGGAACTTCTTTCCTGCTGTCATACAGAACTAACTAGTTGAAAGATACTCTCTGTAGATCATAGAAGCATCCAAATGTGTAGAATAGGGAACAATATGGTGCTTTCTCTTCCTCTGGTATGGGACATCATTCCTGGGAAGACTTAGGAAATAACTTCAACTTCTAGTATTTCTTTGAGCTCCTGGAGAAATTTGCAGTGTCCAAGTAGTGTCATGTTTTTGATTTTTTTGTTGTTGTTATAGTTTGTTTGCTTGTTTGTTTTTCTGTTGACATTCTGATTTTTTTTATAGTGGTGGATTTTACATTTATTCAGTTTCTCCTCCAAGAAACTACCACTGTTTTGGAATGAATAAACCATATTCCTTTGGAACACAGATGCATCTCTGAGTGGAGAAACGATATAGTTCACAAACAAACCAAAACCAAAAAAAACAAAAAAAAACAAAAAAACAGCAAGAACAAACCCTTGTTCCCTCACTACTCCTCCCTCTCCCTGCTTGCCACCTACTCTCTCCTGCTTACTGGCCCTAGCATTCCCCTACACTAGGGCAAAGAACCTTCATAGGGCCAAGGGCCTCTCCTCCCATTGATGACCAACTTGGCCATCCTCTACTAAACATATGCTGCTGGAGTCGTTAGTCCCACCATGTATTCTCTGGTTGGTGGTTTAGTCCCTGGGAACTCTGAGGGTACAAGTTAGTTCATATTGTTGTTTGTCCTAAGAGGCTGCAAACCCTTCAGCTCCTTGGGTCCTTTCTCTAGCTTCTTCATTGGGGACCCTGTACTTAGTTCAATGGATGACTGTGAGCCTCTACTTCTGTATTAGTCGGGTACAGTCAGAGCCTCTAAGGAGTCAACTATATCAGGTTGGATTGTCCTTCCTTTAGTCTCTGCTCCATAGTTAGTCTCTGCAACTCCTTTCATGTGTATTTTGTTCCCCCTTTTAAGAAGGAATGAAGTATCCACATTTTGGTCTTCCTTCTTGTGTTTCTTGTGGTTTGTGGATTGTCTTCGTATATTCCAATCTTTCTGGCTAATATCCACTTATCAGAGAATGCATACCATGTGTGTTCTTTTGTGATTGGGTTACCTCACTCTAGTGATATTCTCCAGATCCATCCATTTCCCTAAGAATTTCATAAATTCATTGTTTTTAATAGCTGAGGAGTACTCCATTGTATAGATGTACCACAATTTCTGTATCCATTCCTCTGTTCAGGAACATCTGGGTTGTTTCCAGTTTTTGACTATTATAAATGAGGCTGCTATGAACATGGTGGAGCATATGTCCTTATTACATGTTGGAGCATCTTCTGGGTATATGCCCAGGAGTGGTATAGTTGGGTCCCCTGTTAGTACTATGTCCAGTTTCTGGAGGAACCACTGAACTGATTTCCAGAGTGGTTGTACCAGCTTACAATCCCATCAGCAATGAAGGAGTATTTCTCTTTCTCAACAACCTCTCCAGCATCTGCTGTCACCTGAGATTTTATCCTAGTCATTCTTATTGGTGTGAGGTGGAATCTCAGGGTTGTTTTGATTTGCATTTCCCTGAGGACTAAGGATGTTGAACATTTCTTTAGGTGCTTCTCAGCCATTCGGTATTCATCAGTTGAGAATTCTTTGTTTTGCTCTGTACCCCATTTTTAATAGAGTTATTTGTTTCTCTCGAGTCTAACTTCTTGAGTTCTTTGTATATGTTGGATATTAGCCCTCTATCAGATATACGACTGGTAAAGATCTTTTCCCAGTTTGTCAGTTGCTGTTTTGTCATATTGACAGTGTCTTTTGCCTTACAGAAGATTTGCAACTTTATAAGGTCCCATTTGTCAGTTCTTGATCTTAGAGCATAAGCTATTGGTGTTCTGTTCAGGAAATTTTTCACTGTGCCTATGTACTCATTGCTCTTCCCCCAACTGGCAGTTAGCATGTAGAAGAATGCAAATCGATCCATTCCTATCTCCTTGTACAAAGCTCAAGTCCAAGTGAATCAAGGACCTCCACATAAAACCAGATACACCGAAACTAATAGAAAAGAAAGTGGATCTGTTTGTTTCATAAGTTTCAAATAATCATCTCTTTTAACTTTGGTACATTTCTATGCATCTTGGTGACAGTCTTGTTCTTGTAAAGGGTGAATCTATACTGATATGTACACATTGCTATTTTCTGCCTATTCCATCTTGAAACCATAAAGACTGCAGATCTCGAGTCCCTCAAAAGCTTTATGGTTGAAAAAAATCATGTCTAGGTGAAATCTTGTTGTCCCCAGTCTCCATCCTCCAAACTGGGTCTAAACTGGTTGCTATGGAAACAGGAGTCTTTGAAACTTCATCTGTCTCCTTTAATACATTTTACTTTGAGAAACCTATAAAAACAATATTTCTGTATGGTGTCAGCATCCAGTTCATTTTAATTTAAGGCTGGTACTAATTTGAAAAGAAATATGCATCAAAATAATATTTAATAGATAATTATATATGCACACACACATGCACATGCACATGCTATACACTCACACACACACACACACACACACACACACACACACTAAGGAAATAAATCCCTAGTTACATAAAACAGGGTAAAGAAGGAATAGCTATATTAGAGGTGTACCTGCAAAGCTGTCAATCTACAAGTGTCTGACAGTGGGAAATTTCCTTGGCAAAGAAAATTCTCTGGGAGATTTAAAGATCTTATTGAAATTCACCCTGCGGATCACCATTCCCCAAGAAGGCCCCTTAAGCTGAGACAGTGAATGAACACAAGTCTCCGTAACTGGGCCAGCGCTGACAGCCTTGGCACCGCTCTTCATATTCCAGCTGCCTCTCCTGTCAGCTGCTGAGCCTGTGGGACCCTCAAAGCCTGGGGAGAGGCAAGTGGAAGGTTTTTCTCAGGGCCTTGTGAACTCTCGGCTGGGTTACAAGCTAAGATGTTCACTCAATCAGATTCCCTCTGTGCTTTAAAAAAAATATATAAATAAAACCAAGAAACCAAAGAAGAGAAAAGAAAAAAAAAGAAAGGAAAAAGAAAGGCTGACTTTAAATTCACTTTAGGATTTAAAATCTATTATCCTTTCCATTTGGGTTTTTTTTTTTTTACAATCTGAAATACCTTTCCTTTAATCACCCTTTACTGGCATTCAAGTACCATTGGTGGATGGACCAGCAAGATTGCTCTTTACAACTAAGGCCACCTGAGAATAGCTTGCTTCTATTGCATTGGTAATCAGTACTTTCTATTCTCACTTCTCATCTGATCCTTTTACACTCACTCCCTTGATGTTGCATCACTTATTGGCCTTGACATATGTCTATACTCTCTATACTCTTTTCTCATTGTTCAGCACATGTGCAAAACCACTAGATTGAGATCCCAGAGAGCTGCCTTCCATTCCTGGATTTAGTGCATTATCTACCCTCAGTCTTAATTTTAAAAGAGAGCCTTAATCTAGTCCTACTGGAATTTGATAAATATTAGTATATTAGTTTGATATTCTTGTTTATACCTGAGATAATAATGAAATTAAATAGGGCATAGGTTTTAAAGAGAGTCTGCTCAGCTATGACTAGAGATCAGAGTATACTTCGTAACTCTAAACATAAATGAAAATCTAAACCAAGTCCTGAATGACTTTGTAGCACCTGAGGTAGTATAAAAGAAAAGATACAAACTCTGCCACCACCACAATCAAAATTCAATACAACGTAGAATTGAAAACAATAACATGTATAAACATATTCATAAACATACATGGATAGATGGGTGGATGGATAGACAGACAGACAGGTGGGTAGATGGATGGATGGATAGACAGACAGACAGACAGACAGACAGATAGATAGATTAGGTTGTAGTTTACAGCAGAGTATTTGTATAACACACAAAAGCCCTAGGTTTCATCTCTAGCACCATAAAAGAAATATATACATATATATATAAACAATTATTTGCATAAAATATAATATATTATCTCACCTTAATATTTAGGAAATTAATAAGAAAATACTTCTGAAATACAGTTATAATACAGAGTGTTTTACCTGCTTGGCCCAAGTGGTAACCTTGCTTCTATAGAGTAACACGAATAATAATTCTGGATCCCAGGAAAAGGCAAGTTTGGCAAGACCTGAGTTTTGAAGATTATTAGTCATTTAGTGAGATATGACTTGCGAACCTCTGAGCCAGTCTCCATAACACAATTCTAAGCATTATTCTGGCTCTACATATCAAGAATGACATCCCTGGGGATAGCCATAGCTTCCAGGTTATATTTCATGTCAAAATGTCTATAACTGACCTAAAAGTTGCTGCAAGAATTGCCAGCTACATTCCTCCTTGAGAACAAATTACCAAAACTCCAGAGACTTAATTTTTTTCTGTCATCTTACTGGAGAAAAAGCAGCATTTCTGTACAAAATCTCTTCTGAAGTCATTTTTGAAAGTACAGAAATTAAGTTAGAATCTCTATCGGACCTAATTACTTCCGTTTGCACCACAGTTGTTGAAGCATCTCAGCTTAGGAATGGATATGTCACTCAGTTGTTTCTGAAGTGAGTTTTGTCAGTTCTCTATAGGAAATAATATATTTCCATTATGCACCATTTAAATTAAGTTTAATTCAGCAAGCATTTTCTGTGGGCCTATTATATGTCCAGCTCTATGTTGGACATGTGTATGGGCTTCGGAGATGAATGAGATGCAGCTGCTGCCTCCCAGAAACTCATGATCTTCACAGAGAATGCAACATCCCAAAAAATTATCTTTAAAAGAAAGTGCATGGCTGTGATCATCAGATTTAAAGAATAAAATAATAGAACAAAAAAAAAATAGATGCAAGGAGGAAAGGGTAATTAATTCCACTCTTGGGGTTCATTCTAATCTTATCTGAAGTGGAATTAGAACTGTGTTTTGTGACTTCAGTGGATACTGAAATGTTTTCTGGTTTGTTTTTTTTTTTTTCCCAATAGTGAAGGGTAGCAACAGAGCAGAGTACCCAAGTAAAAACAAAAAGAAGAAGAGTCAAAGACATAAAGACAAATTTCAGGAAGTATTATTTAAGGATGGGGAGTACATGAAAAAGTTTTGTGCGTGCAAAGATTAGCAGGACCATAGACACACTCTATGTGGTTGTGCTCTGTGCTTAATTCCACATGTCTAGCCATCAGTCACCCAGAGACTCTCTCAAGACAGCCATTAAATTATTTTTAAAAGAATTATGGTGAACACATTTGATGGAGATCCTGGAGCCAGAGAAATAGCATGCTAAAGAAACTGTAAGACGGACAATGAAGATGGATTCCAAAAGACAAAAAGCCTTCCTTCCTTCCCAAGGCAACTTGAAAGAACGTGTCATAGAATGGCCTCTCAAAGATTTTCTTAGAATAATAGGTAATGAACTGCTTTGACAGAAAATGTAAATTCTTGAGGGATTACTGTGAAGTAAGATATATTTACTTTATCTGTGGATATTTGCAGGCTCAGATATTCGAGGAAAGTACCTAAGAAGTGCAGATAAAGGGAGTAGAATCTAAGAAAAAAGTCAGGGCTGGATATCATCTACCTCCTATAAATTCCATCTCCCAAAACTGAATTAATGCTTAACTGTCCAATGTATGATCTTGTATGATATTTTAATTACAGCAGCTTTCTCAAATTTCTGCCTGTTCCCTTAATGTTGGGAAAACTGTTTGATCTTTTGTTCTACAGGTACATGGCAATATCAGCACCTTCACAGAGTAGGGAAAACAGACTAGTCAGTAAGTATGCTAGTGTGCTTGAAACACTTCCTAAGAGCCTAGGCTGGGCCACTTAATAGTGCTTACATTGAACTTAAGATCCTGCCTTTGAATATATTAGAATCTAATAGGAGAAAGGGGTTGTAAAGAGACAGGAATTAGAAAAATAATTAGGAAATTGCACTATGCCTGGTACAATAAGTAATGAAAATTCTAGAGTAGATGAAGAGGTAGATACTGGGGAATAGCTTACACCCAAGCAAAAAGACTTTTTGAAGTTTAGAAGAAATAATAGATCCATCTCAAATTTAGAGAGTTTTAAATTGAGCAGAAAGAGAGCAATACATTTTACACTCTCTGTCTATATCTGGAAACAAATTAGAATGGTTTATTCCCTTTTGATATTGTCTGGTTATTGTTATTATGGTTGTTGCTGCTGTTTCTTATATACCAGGCTGACCTGTCATTCACAGCAATCTGTCTCTGCCTCCCTAGTGCTGGGATGAAAGGCATGCACCACCACTGCCAGGATGGCATATTCTCTTCTGAGTGTACTGCCTTCCCTTTACTTCATGCAACGATTTAAAAGGGATACGTCTATGTGTTGATTTGACATAGACAAAGTCCCAGTGGTTAATCTCTATTGTCAGACTGGTTTTATTTTGGATCCAGCTGGGAGATATATCTCTGGGTACGTCTTTGAAGCCATATCCAGAGAGTTTTGAGTTGAGAGGGAAGGTCCACTGTGATAGAGCTTGGCACCACCTATGGTCAGCTATTCCATATTGAATAAAGAGGGGGAGTAGAAGACAGTGCTCTGAGAAGGAGCATCCACCTTCCACTGCTTCTTTTGCAAAGAGAAAGTGACACAAAGTCTTGCTACATTGGGATCCCAACCATAAATTAAACATTTCTCTTTAAAGTTCTTCAGTCAGTTATTATGTCATAACAAAAGTGCCATCATCCTCTACATGAGACCAAACCCAAGCTTTACCAGGCAGTTCCAAAGCAAGGACATACCTGTCTGTAGTGTGAGCATTTGTAACTTAGAAAGATTAGATTTCCATGTGTACTTTATAGCATGGGGGACAGGCAGGATAATTTTGTCATATAGAAAATATCTTGGCATACTGTATGTATGGTAGGTTCACTGGGGGAAAATGATAATCTGTGAGTCTGTGGAAAATCATCTACAAAGTTCTGAGCAAGTATTTTGACCTCATGCTATGACACAGGTATTAAAAGGTAAATAGGAAGGCTGTGTTAACAAATTGTGGCCCCACCAGAGTAATTTTTAACCAATGATTTGAATCTTCTATATACTATAATAGCTGGAATTATTTACTTCCTAAAGCCTCCATTTCCTCATTATACTATTTATAACACCAAATTTTATATGGGGTTTACATAACGATTCTATGAAATTAAATATTTGAAGATCCTTACCACATAGTCGGGAATATGGGCAGTACTTAATAAATATTTATTAACTTAGAATCGGAAATACGTTGGAAATCTTGTCTGGCTGACATTTGTTGTCTGCCTCATGTGTCCGTGTAAATGCCAAGGAACTCCAAAATTCAATTCTTTCCCTGGCTTCTTTTCCTAAGGTCCAGTTACACATTATTTATGGCCAACTCAATGATGGATGGTCATCATAAATATCTGAAACAAAATAGGAAAAACTAAACCCCTAAGATTCTCCCCCAATTTTCTCATTCTTGATGCCACTCCATCTTAGTTGTAAAGTGTTAAGTCTAAAATAACCCAGCACCTCCCTATCTATATCCCTATTTGTGTGATAATCCACATATTCCCTGGCTCTCCCTTTGAAGCATAATTAAGACTTGACTACCTTTGTCCAATTTGGTTACAACTACCTTTATTGGAGCTTCCTTTGAATATTTGGCTCTAGTGGCATGAAAGCATCTTACCATAATCCTTGCTTAACTATTGGGTCCCTATAGATACTCTTGAAATGGTAAACTGAGTACTCCAATTAAACTCCTGAGAACATGAACTTATCACTTTAAATTGTACTACAAATTCACAAATACATGTTCTGCTTTCTGACTTTTACATTATTTTTAAAATGAAGACTAGCATGGTTGAATAAAAATAGGTAGTTGTGAAGCCAAAGAACAGTACAAGTTGAAGACATTTGAGGAGAAGGTCAATATATGTTCAAGTCAGTAGCCCAGAAATTGATAGCTTGTGAAGGCTACTACAGTTCACTGAGTTTTGTTCCTCTGCTGGTAACTGCCAGTGATGTGGAAAACATACAATCTCAAAGAATTGAAAAACTTACCAGTTTATGAACATTTACAATGAGTCTAAGGAGAAGTGAAAAGAAAATTATCGGTCAGTTGCCTCAAGTACAATGGAAGACATGGCAGATATAAGATGGAAATTCAAACATGGTGTGAGAGAGCTGGACTACCAACTTTCCTAAACGTGGAAAAACACAGGTTTCAGAATTTTCAGGGCTCTGCTTTCTACTCTAAAGCAAACCACCATTTTATCCCTCCTCATTCTGTCCCTTGTCTGTATTTGTATGACACAGAAGGAGTGTCAGCATGTGACATATATCCCCACAGTAGACTTAAGTATGTGTACTGCGCACCCTTTGGATTAGGTCATTCTTCCAGGTTCTACTTCAGTACACAGTTTTAGCAAGCTCTAGGCAAGTTATAAGTGAGGGGAACTATAATCATTTGGAGACTAGAGAGTAATTTATACTTTATATAAGGAGATACTTGCAACATGAGTGAAAAAGACAGTGTCTGGCATGAAAGAGTGAAGGTGAAGGTGGAAGATAAAATAAAGAGATGGACCAAGATGCCCAGTAGAGCTGCCATGTCCCCCATTTCCATAAAATTTGGTGCATTTTACCTTCAGCTACAGCAGACAGAGTATAAATACTTCATCATGACCACTAAGCCACCTGTCTGTCCTACATCAGCCACTAGACCCTCATTAGGCCCATGTGCCTGGGTTTGCCCTTTCTCTTCAATCCCTGGTCCTCTGTCAGATGAGCATATACCTGGATCAAGTTTCCTCAACCCTCATCACAGTATTTCTCAGCTTGTTATTCTAATTGGAAGCAGGGGGTTACAAAAGCCCAGATCCAATAACAGAGGCTTTTTTTTTATTAGATGTTTTCTTTCTAGTTTTTGTGTGTCATTAGTGACAGCTTCAGGCTGAGGTCAGTCACTCTAATGAGTCAGTGTCCCTCTCCTAGACCTGTTTTCAACATAGAACTAGCTGGAGTTATGGTGTCTTATATCACCAGTTCCCAAATCAAGAACGATTCAAGTAAACGGAGTTTCATTATAAAAAAAA
>JADRCC010563542.1:0-10625 GCA_019843855.1 Hylomyscus alleni
TCAGTAATGAATGAATCCAGTGGAGTAGAAGTTGAGCCAAGATGTGGCGGTCTTGGTGAGCAGTTTATGGCAGCTGGACCCCCGCAGTCTAGGCTGACTTCACAGTCTTCCCTAACAGTGTAGGATGGTCTTTGGGATCAATGATGGGTCAGACCCTGGAGCAAGCTCTAGTGCGCCTTAAAGAACTGGAGTCATGGAGAGCAGCCTGGCTCTCCACAACTAAACTAAATTAGAATCAGTAACAACAACAAAAATGTAACTCTTAGGAATGTGTGGAAACTAAGCGGAAGCTTCCCTGCCTCTCTGTGCTAGCACGTGGGGATGGTATAAGAGGATTTGGAGACTCTGAGAAGGATGGAAACAAGGATACAGTGTGTCAAAACCATTAGGCACATCTGGAGCAATGCTACAAATGAAGTTTAAAAGGTGTACACCACTTTTCCAAAGAAATATCTCCAGTCAGTCACCAACCTTCCTCTTTGAGACCCCAAGAGGAATTTAGAGTTACATTGAGGGAATTGTAGGTCACTGGCTGTGGGCTCTTACTGTTTGCATACATGCACATTCATATACACAGTACTGTAGAGACATGCTATCTGCAGGAAAAATAATTTCCTCCTGGTGAAATTCCTAAGATTGGAAAGGCTTGTGGTCCTTCAGACTGTTTGTATAAGTCATTCTTAATCTCCCTATACTTTGGTACCCCTAGTGACTATGGGCAGTGTAATTACTGGATTTAAATCAATGCATGTCTTTACATTTTGATAATGTATCAGAATTACATTCAAGGAAAGTTGCCAGATTGCTATTTTAATTCATTTAAAAACATTTTTCCAATCTGGTGAGTGCAACAGTTTAGTTACTTGGTTTGAAGTTGCATTCCCTTGGCCAGTTTTGATTGATAGCCTAAGCATATCTCCTCATTTGTGAGACAGCTGTCTGCACTGACTGCTGGGTTTCCTCTGGGAAACATGGTAAGGGTGCCCGACCCTTTGCTAAGCTTTATGTGAACAGAATCCTAATCTGTCCCTTACCTGGGGTAGATTTGAAAGTGTGTCAGTGTGAGGCTAAGGTTTTATTTTCATCTAGTCCAACCTCCCAGGATTTTGTGTTTGGAGACTTCTTCCCTTTCACCTCATTATATTTAAGTATAACTAATTTTTCTTACACTTTGATCATCCCTGTTTTAGTTAATTCTTATGGCACTGCATTCACTCTGTGCACAGAGTGAGAGTTCTGAACTCACCTCCTTCCTTTTGCCCCCATGCCTGGCAACCCCACCTCCTTCCTGTCTCTGGCAGAACAATTCTTCCTCTATAAATGCAATGGCCCAGCCTTGTGGCTGACTCTTCTGATACAGCAGGATGTGTTCTTATTCCACCAACCTGTCAAGTTTTATAACTTTGACACTACCTTTTTTTTCTATGAGAAAATACACATGGCATAAAACTTGACTCTCTTAACAAGAATTAACACTTCAGAGGCGTGAAGTCCATTCACAGAACTATGATTGACACCTCTGCCAGTCACCGCAAAGCCACCACCTCAGCTGCTGTGTTACACAAGAAAGCACCTGACAAGACACTTATATTATATCTTGCTTTAAAGAGTTTTTATTTTTTGCTCTGAATTCTTCCAGGGAAACTTTGAAATGCTTCTTTTTAAAGCCCTTTCCAGAAAACATTTTAAGCCCTCCCAGTGTGCAGTGTGTGTGTGTGTGTGGTGCTGTGTGTGTGTGTGTGTGTGTGTGTGTGGTGTGTGGTGTGTGTTTTTGTGTTTTGGGTTTATGTGTGTGTATGTGTGTATGTGTGTGTGTGTGTGTGTGTGTGTATTTGTGCCCTCAAGTTTCTGTTCCCCTGTGATGAATGGGGCATGCCTTTACACAGTCCTTAGATGGGTTCTGAAAGATGTCTGTCACAAGATGAAACAAGATCTCAAAACATTTACACTAGTAAGCCTCCCCATGCTCACAAGTGTCCATCTCACCATCCCAGTCAAGAGTGTGTCAGAGTGGGGTACAATCAGTTAAGAGGGATAGGACTGCAGTGGGGCGAGCCCCAACCTAACCTCATTAGCGTCCTTCTGAAAGAGAGGACGTAGCACAGGGACCCTGTGACCAGTGATGAAGGAAGACCTTCTGACAAGCCAAGGGCATCCAAGGCTGACAGGAAACCACCAGAATCTCCAAAGCACTGCACAGATCCTCACTCTCAGCTTACCACAGAAACCAGACCCGCTGCCTCTGGACCTGGGACATCCAATCTCCAGGAACATGAGGAGCAAATGTTCATTACTGAGCCCACCTAGACACAGTAGCTACAGAGACTGGCACAGACCTGGTTTCCTTGGTGACAGAGGCCGATGCCTTACTCTGTGTAGATGAAAGATATCAGGGACATTTAGCATCCTTTCCAGTCTTCCCAGGGCCTGTCTCCACTGCCTCCCTCTCTTCCTTCCTTGAATGTCTGTTGTTTCCTATTCCTGTCTCCACCTCCTAGATTCCACCCCCCCCCCCCAGGAATACCTGGCCTTCAGACATGCTTGACTTAGCAGGGCAGATGTTTTCACATAGGCAGAGAAGCCAGGCCTTTCTCAGAGCTCCATTTGGAACCTGCATTTGTCGCTTTCCTGTTGTGATAAGATAACCCCACAAAAACAATGTGGTGAGAATGTGGTTTGTTTATTCTTTGTTTATAGTTCCAGAGGAGGTGTTCCTGTCCCACACAGCAGGGCACACATGGGGACAGGCAGGGAGAGCATGGTGGTAAGACCCTGAAGTGGGCTCATAACAGTGGCCAGGTTAGAAACTCTCAAAGCCGGCCTCTAAGTTTCCAAATATGGGAGTCTAGGAGGATGTTCCTCCTTATTACCAAAATAGCATCCACAGACTGAATGACACACTAAGAGATACATACACCTCTTAGAAAGGACAAGAGCCTTCCAAAGAACAGGAATGTCTCTGTCTATGTTTAAAAAAAATCAAACCATTTATCCACCTGTATGTAGAGGGAGAGAGTTCCGTCTATCATAACCAGTTTCTCACATCCGCAAAGGTGCTTATCTGCATTAATGGGAGCTGCTCATCTCTTCAGAGCCTCAGATAGGCCATGTGGACTTCCTTGAGTCTGCCTGTCCTTGATGACCCATCTCCCTGACTTCGGGGGGGGGGGGGATTGTCCCGATGTGCGTTTTGTAAGCAACCCTTGTCCACCGAGATGGTTTACGAATAGAATGTGTACCACGCCTACTCCTTTCACTTCACCGGCTAAAACATCACATAATCATCCTTGCGCAGTCTCTTCGAGCTTCTTTCCTGTAAGAGACGCATTTAATCATTTACCTCAAAGCATTCAAGGCGGAAACAGAGAGGAAGGGAAATAAAAATGAAGACCTTCCATGTGCTCTCGAGCCTCTGGATTTCCAGAGCGATGGTTTGCAGGCCTGAAGGGGCACAGGGGACGGGTGAGAGGGAATCGTGCTGTGAGGTGGCCACTGTGACAAAGCAGAACAAATAACCTTCAATAAATCAACCCCAAGAAATGTGCACAGAGAGTCAAACCAATAAATCAAACCCCAGGACTCGGAGAAGAAATCCCAGCCCATCCTTCTTCTCCAAGGCTCTCGGGACAGGTCCCATCCAGGGAGGTTAGAGCAAGGACACTAACCACAGGCTTGTGACACAGAAGGTCATCCTGAATTTTAGTCACCTGAGGGTGCCAGGCCCGCAGCTGTGTGCCTTCAGAACAGCAAATGTCAGGCATGCCAGAAGATGGAAGACATTGGTACTTTGTAAACCATGTCCCTGCTCGCCCTGCCTCGAGGAGTCGCATGCTCCACGTGTGTGGACGCGCTTCATGTTGCCTTCTAGCTTGTGCCCATCACTGCCTGTCTTTGTGCACGTGCTGAAACCTGTCATCCCTCCGTGTCACCCGCTACCGCTCACCGAGTAGTGAGCTACAGGATCTGCGGATACCACAGCCTCACCACCATCACCATTACTGTGGCCTCCAAGGTCACCATCAGAGCCGTCAACATCACATGGTCACTGTTAGCAATATCACCATCAACGCCGTCAGTACCACCAGTCTCATCCTCATCTATTTTATAAATGAGTGCTCTACCTGCATATATATCTGTGTGCCAGCAGAGGGCATCAGATCTCATTACAGATGGTTGTGAGCCACTGTGTGGTTGCTGGAAATTGAACTCAGGACCTCTGGAATAGCAGTCAGTGTTTTTAACCACTGAGCCACACCTCCGACCCCTGAAACTTTTTGTTTCAGACAGGGTTTCATGTAGCTCAGGTTAGCTTCAAGTTTGTTATGTAGCTGAGGCTGTTCCCTAATCCCTTTTCTACCTCCCAGATGCTGGGGGTTCAGTTGTTGTGACTGCGGCTGGGGAAACATCTGATATCTTTTTTAAAGGAATCATTCTTAAATTGAGTCCATGCATATGTGTGTTTAGTGTAGTGACTACGGGCCAGAGAGAACCTTAGACACTCTGAAGTTAGGGTCACAGGTGCCTGTGAGGTGCCAGCGCAGTGCCTGTCTAACGCTTATTGTGGAGGCCACTCTCCATCTCCCATTTGACTATATTATGGCCAACTACTAGTTAGGCAGCCAGCTCTGCAGTTGCTGACAAAGCAGAGCCCCCGGAGTGGGCACACCTCCCAGCTCCTCTTAGGCACAGGAAATGCATTCAGGACTAGGGCAGAGACTCATCCCAGCTCACACTCCCACAAGCTCACCATTTCTCATGCATCCACACTCGTGTTCTGAATTCTGCGGAAAGTTCAGTGCAGGATTCCAGCAATTTGAATTGCTTCTTTCAAAGAGAAAACAGTTGTCCTCCCCCCCCGACCTTCCTTTATACAAATATTAATACAGCTGCATATGTAGCCCCCAAAGCACTTTTCTCTTTTAGCATAAAATTGTTTCTTCAAACACTTGAAGCAGATCACAGGGGTCTGGAACTGGGAAGTGTCTCCTGCCAACTCCTTAAGATGATTTTATAATGGAAGTATTGTATTCTGCGCTTTCCGTCCCTGCATCTCCGGGGTGGCCCTGGATTGATGCGACTGTCAGTTATGTCCCCGCAGTGACAGCTCTCCGCAAACACCAGCTCTTCTCATAAATAAAATCTAATAATTGTGCGACCCCTCTCCCCTTCTGTTGTCAGGGGAGACAGGGGCACCTCAGTTTTGAAATGTCTCGAGAAAACAGAGTCCTCTGCAAACAACCAAGGCTTCACCCTTGCCCCGTGCCCCCTGATACCTATTACTCATGACAGCTGGGATTGCTCCAGACACATGATGCTAATGCAGGGGTGACCCTGTGCCATTACACAGTCCAGGAGAGCTGACTAAACTGCCCATGGGCAAGGTCACTGTGCTTCAGTGTGGCTATACTTGTCCTGCCCAGGGGTTGCAAGCAGAGTCAAGGAATCCTGGGAGGGATAATGTCCTTGGCTAGTAACCTCCATTCAAGGTCCCAGAATGATGTCCCCTGTAGGGCACCCTTCCTGAAGCCACGGTCTGCAGCCAACTCAGGGTACCTGGTTGGGACAGCAGCTCTGAGCCTATTTCTGGGGCCTTGGTGAGATCACTCTTACCCTGCAGAGGATTATCCAAGAGAGTGGGTTGGGATCTGGACTTTGTGTCCCAGGCACCATTTGGAGACCTTGTGTATGTAAGTTGAACTCAGTCCATGCGGAGCTCAAGGGCTCCTGCTCTGCCCTAGGGTGGCTGTGTCCATTCCCCTGCATGATATTTTGAGGGTCACATCTACCCTGGAATATCATATTGATCACCTCCAGCCAGTGGCTGATGTGAACAAGGACATACCTAAATAGCTGCTGCAAGGATCTTGGGTCTGCCTCTCCTTATTCTCCTCTGCCTCACGTCCCCATCATAAGCTCCACCGCTCTTGCCTGCATTTCTGTTTGCCCTGAATCTCGGAATTCCCGAGTGATACCTTTCCCTGGAGTGCTGCACGATTCTGGCCAATTCTTCTCACCTGGCCCATCTCAGACCTTGACAGCCCCGAGTCTCCTATATTTATGAGAATTAAATTAGGGGAGAGGTTGAAGATGAGGAGCCGACTCAGGGTATGTTTGCTGCTCACGCATAAGGACCTCACTCCAGATCCCCTTAACCCACACATAATCTGAGTATGGCAGTGTGTGTCCCAGTACTGGGTGACAAAGATAGGCTTGCTGGCCAGCCAACCCAGCCAAGACAGCGAGTTCCGGGCTGGCGAGAGATTCTGACTCAAACAATAGGCAATTAAGGAAGACAGCTCGGAATTATCCTCTGGTCTTCACTTGTGCACTCCACACACATACTCGAGCCTGAAGCTCAGTGAGTGGAGTCGCCAGTGGGGTCTCAGCAGAGGCTGGAGCCAACCCATTTTGCTGACACGGGAATGGGTAAGAGTAATGGGAAGCTAAGTAAACTGAGAAAAATGACCAAGGGGAGCACTGGGGAGTACAACTGGGCTTCAAACATGGAGGGGGAGCACGAGGCTGAGAGGCAGGAAGGGCTAGGCCAAAGGCATGTGCAAGCTATGGCCCTGTGCCTCAGGATGGTTATGAATGGGCTCAACACAACATCTCAAACTTTAAAACATCATGAGATATTTTTTGATGACATTTTGGGAACTCATTTGCACATTTCTCGAGTGTGAACATTGGAGAGGATCAATTGATATCACTCAAATAAATGTACGTGTGATCTTGTAACCTCTGGCTCTGGCGTTGGACATCGCTATCTTCAGTGTGTGGCCCAAGATAATTCTTCCCTGGTCGATGTGATCCGAGGAAGCCAAAAGCTTGGACATCCCTGGTAGAGTAAAGCTGCCCATGGTCCCTCCTTGGGAGCTGAAGGTGAGGAAGAGGTGGAGGAGGGAAGCTAGGGACCAGGTGCCTCCTGTGTCCAGAGCACAACATACTTACTGGAAAGGGGATGAATCTGGAGCTCAGGAGAACCTGGAGGGTCAGGAGAAGACTGAGGACCACAGAAGCTCCACTGCCTAAGTTTGAGGCTCGGAACAAGCCCAGTTCCATCTCACCTCGACTTATATTGTGTCTGAAGAAGGAAGCCAAGCCACAGGAAGGATCCAGAAAAAACAAACTTATTTCTCCCCTCCATGAGGAATGGGAGAGAGCGCCTTGCCCGAGTCTGTCCTCTGCAGCCTCCCTGCTGCAGCAGAGCCACCAGCATCTTTGGGGCCCGTGATTTAAGAGGCTGTCTTTGGATGAAAGTCTGCAACTGTGGCATTTGCATATGGTGTGAGCAGCAGGTGCTGTGTCAAATTTGCATGTTGGATGTTGGTGCCAGGCTCCCATCCATCTTTCCATTGGAAGCTAGCATCTCATCACACAGGTGTACAGGTCTGGCTGCCTCTATTCTCCAAACACCTCCTTCCAATCCACTTTCTCTCCACAAGGATAGACAGGTCTAACCACTGCCTTCAGAATGACCAAGGACTGATGCTAGAGAGAGTTCAAGCATGGGATTGGAGCAGGAAGCCCTGTGAGGCACACAGAGTACTGGGGGCTCAGGACAGATAGGGCAGGCCACTGACTAGTTGAGGGCAGAGATGGATGTTAAGCGACTCCCCTTCCCCCGAGTGCCCTGCCTCCCCAGGTTCCCGCTGAGCAGAGATGACTGCCACCCCTCATATTGATGTTTTCCAACAATATGGCTCTGGAAGGGAGCTTGGGCCAGTAAATCCTGCTGCAAACGACAGTCTCTGCTCTAACTCATCTTTGAATTTCAGAATGGGAAGGGGCAGCAGCATGTGGGAGGCACAGGCAGTGGGGCTGGGGAGGTCCTCTGCAGTCTGCAAACACTCATAGCAATCACTCACCATGGAATCCCCAGAAGAGTTGCCAAGAACTTCTGGAACTGGGAGCATTTAAAGTTTCTCTCTCTTTTTAAGGCTCGTTTATTTATATATTTTTAAAATTAATTTATTCTCTTATGCATCATATTCCGACTGCAATTTTTCCTTCCTCCTCTCCTTTAAGTCCCTCCCTTCAATCCCCTCTCGGCAACCACTTCTCTATTTCTCTTCAGAAAAGAGGAAGGCCTTCCAGGGTATCAACAAGTTTCAATAAGGCTAGGCACCTCCCCTCCTGCTGATGCTAGGCATGGCAACGAGTAGGAGGACAAGGGGCTGAAAAGCAGGCAAACAACAGCTCCTGTTTCCACTATTAGGAGTCCCACGAAAACACCAAGCTATACAACTATAGCATAGATGGAGAGGGCGAAGGTTAGACCCATGCACACTCCCAGGTTGTTGGGTCAGTCTCTGTGAGCCCCTATAAGACCAGGTCTGTTGATTCTATGGGTTTTCTTGTGGTGTCCTCTAGCTCCCACAATGCTTCCTCCCCTTCTTCCACAGGATTCACTGACTTCCACTTGGTGTTTGGCCGTGGGTCTCTGCATCTGCTTCTGTGAGTCAGTTGCTGAATGGAGCTTCTCTGCTGGTGACGGTGCCAGGCTCCTGTCCGTAAGGTTAGCAGAGAATTATGAGGAATCATTTCTTAACTTTTTTGTTTGCTCGTTTCTTGTGTTTGTTTTTTTTTTTTTTTACTGTGGTGTTTGGTTCTATCCTAGATCTCTGGGCTATCTGGCCTCTAGGTCCTGGCCTTCCAGGCAGCATCAGGGATGGACTCCCTCAAGTTGGAACAGTCATTTCTGTGCCTTTACCCAGCTTATCATTCTGACAGGATAAGTTGAAGGCTGGAGGTTTTGTGGCTGGGTTGGTGTCCCAATCCCTGTACTGGAAGTCTTGCATGGTTACAGGAGATGGCTGGTTCATATCTCCCATTACTAGGCGTCTTAACCTCACCCTCAGATTCCTGGGAGTTCCCAGTGCACTGGGGGAGGGGTCTACCTTGTCCTTGAATTGCTTCCCCCATTCCAGTTGTCTCTCCAAGTGCTTTCTCCCTTCTTCCCCTCTCTACTTCATGCCTCCTGTTTCCATCCCCACCCACCTCAACCCACCTGCACTATCTCTTGTTTCTCCTCCCCAAGGAGATCCGTGTCCTCCCTTGAGCCTTCCTCTCTGGGTCTGTGGTTTATAACATGATTATCCTTTACTTTACAACTAATATCTATTTGTGAGTGAGTATATACCACATTTGTCTTTCTGGGCCTGGGTTACCTCACTCAGGATGATGTTTTCTAGTTTCATCCATTTGCCTGCAAATTTCACGATTTAATTTTTTAACACTTGAGTAATACTCCATTGTGTAAGTGAACCATATTTTCTGTATCCATTCTTCACTTGAGGGACATCTAGGTTGTTTCCAGTTTCTGGCTATTATGAATAAAGCTGCTATGAATATAATTGAGCAAGTGTCCTTGTGGTAGGATGGGGCACCCTTTGGGTATATGCCTAGGAGTGGTATAGCTGGGTCTTGAGGTAGATCAATTCCCAATTTTCTGAGAAACTGACATATCAATTTCCAAAATGGCTGCACAAGTTTTCACTCCCACCAGCAATGGAGGAGTGGTCCCCTTACCCCCACATTATCAATAGCATGAGCTGTCACTTGTGTCTGATCTTAGCCATTCTGATGGGTGTAAGATGGAATCTCAGAGTTGTTTTGATTTGCATTTCCCTGCTGGCTAAGGATGTCGAACATTGCTTTAAGTGCTTGTCTGCCATTAGAGATTCCTCCATTGAGAATTTTGTGTTTAGATCTGTATCCCATCTTTTAAATTGATTTCATTTGTTGATGACTAGTTTCTTGAATTCTCTATATATTTTGGAAATTCATTCTCTGTAAGATGTGGAATCGATTAAGATCTTTTCCCATTCTGTAGGTTGCTGTTTTGTCCTATATTGATGGTGTCTTTTGCCTTACAGAAGCTTTTCAGTTTCATGAGGTCCCATTTACTGATTGCTGATCTTAGAGCCTGCAGGACTGGTATCCTGTTCAAGAAGTTATCTTCCATTCCAACGTGTTGAAGGTGGTTTCCTACTGTCAGGTTTAGTGTATCTGGTTTTCTGTTAAGGTCTTTGATCCACCTGGACTTGAGTATTGTGCATCTTTTTACATACTGACTTCCAGTTAGACCAGCACCATTTGTTGATGCTGTTTTCTCTCTTCCATTGTTTATTCCTGGCTTCTCTATAGGAAATCAGGTGTCCTTAGGTATGTGGATTTATATCAGGGCTTTGATTCAATTCCATTGAACGATGTGTCTGCTTTTTGTGTCAATACCATGCAGGTTTTATTACTGCTGCTCTGTAGTCAGCTTGAGATTAAGGTAGGCGACGCATCCAGAACTTCTTTTATTATATAGGATTGTTTTAGCTAGACTGTTTTTTTTTCCCACATGAAGTTGAAAATTGTTCTTTCAAGGTTTGTAAATAACTGTGTGAAATTTTTGTGGGATTACATTGAGTGTGAGATTGCTTTTGGGAGGACGGCCATTGTTACTATGTCAGTCCTACCAACTGATGAGCATGGCAGATCTTTCCATCTCCAAGAAGCCATCAAACATTAGCTTCTTTAGAGGCTTGAAGTTCTTGTCATATAGGTCTTTCACTTGCTTGGTTAAAGTTACACCAAAATATTTTATATTATTCATCGCTATTATGAAAGGTGTT
>JADRCC010563545.1:0-10813 GCA_019843855.1 Hylomyscus alleni
TGTGAAGGTGCAAGAGAGATGCCTAGAAAGCTGAGAGCAGAGCCAAGTGACACAATTCAGCCAGTGCAAGAATGTGAGTCTAACCTTAATGATACACTCTGTCAAAACCTGTGTACAGTAGGGAACCAGAGCTTCTGTTATTGAGATAGACTTGTCACTGCCCACTTTCCTACAAATGTATTCTTAGACAGAAATTATCATTGATATTTGGCTTCTTAAATTTAACTCTTAGATAATGACAGCCTTTGACAAATTGGCTATCCTATAATTTTACATACCAAAGATACTATAAATATCAGAGCAGGACTAAGCTTGCTACAGGTTTCATCAGGTAAAGAAAGATTGTCGTAAAACCTAATAAGTAACCTGAATTTGATTCCTGGGATCTATATGGTGAACAGAGAGAAACAACACCCACAGGTGATCCTCTGCCATCTACACAGAAGCATACAAACCACACCCATCCACGACCCTCCAACCACATGCGTACTAAATACATGAACATAATTCAAAAACAATTCTAAATAGGTGGTTCAGGAATTTTACAATAATAGTAAATTTACTGAGATCAGCCAAATGAAATGTATTGGCTTGTGTCCATATTTGATCAAATTACCAAAAAAAGAAAACAAAACAAAACAACAAAAACAGAACAGTAACAATAAAACAAAACAAAATCAAGTATTTATTTTTAAAGAAAATGGGGAATTTAGGAATACAAAATAAGTATTAAATAAACAAATTATCTTATATTTTGTCAGGTGGGGTAAATACAGGATGGTTATTTACTTATTACTTGCTGATTAGCAATAAATACAGAGAAAGATACAATACTAGGCTTGATTTAAGCTATATTAACTTTTGGTACAGAAGAAACAGGAAGGAAGAAATAAAGCAAGATACAAAAATTCTGTTTTAGGATAGTGATAAATTCATGAATGTTTACTTATTTATTTTCATTGAAAATAGTAATAATAAAAATATCCTGGCAATTTAAGTTATAATCTTTGTGAGAATGTCTATTGACATACATCTTTTTTCCCAATCTGGAATTTGGTAGTGATGTTTTAGCAAAATGAAGGGAAAAAATTTAAGATTAATACAGAACAAAAAATTCATCTAAATTATAAAGGAGTTAGAAATGAAAATATTGACACAAACTGGAATTTTTCAAACTTTTTATCTTGTTTTAATTTTTAAAGCATATAATAAAATTGCATATTGTGTATTTTTATTATTATTTTATTCTTTTAAATACCAAATTAAGTCTCAACTGTTGAGGAAATGTTACAGCTACAAAATGCAGATAAAATATCTGTTTGCAGTTGAATAAACGTGCAATCATAGAATAATTAAAGTTGAAAGACTTTAGATGTAAGATGGGAACTTTAGTGAAAGTGACTACGTGTTTAGAAAATGTCAAGTAGAGAATTTCAAATTTTTATTGGAAAGCAAATGGTTATGATACAGAATTAAAGTCTACTCCAGAGAAATCTAAAAGTTGACTGTGGATTTAGTCAGTAAACCTCGTTATGAATTCATTTATGTGTCACACAAAAAAAAATTGCTAAGAGCGAAATCACAGTATCCTATATCTGTGATGACTTCTGACTAGACTCAGAGTTGGGAGCAGAGCTCAGCTGTAACACAGGTGCTACTAGTCTAAATTGTATATTTTGAAGAGCATCTTTACTTGTTTATTACTGCAAATAGAAGTCATTTTAAGATATTCATCTTTTATTTGCCAATAAGCATGCATTTGCTGTGCATTTGAAGTGTAGACCTGGCACTTCTAAAATTTTGCTGTGTGGGATAGTTGGCGCTAATACCTAGGGTGATGCCAAGCTTCTGCAGGATATTTTAATAGACTCCAGATCATTAGTATCTGATATATATGACTCACCTTTAAGACAGTGATGAATAGGAGCAAGCATCTCATCATAAACTAATAATTCACTTCTATTTTAGTACAATATAAGTTGTTAAGTTTCTGGGATCTGATATATACGAATATAACTTTCCAAAATATTAATGAGTTTTGGTTTCTGTTATAGCAATGAATGTAAGTTCTGTTCAAATTTCACCACTCCCAGAAGTCATTTGAAGCATAAGGGGCATATTGATTTCATTTGTGCCTGATTTTAAAAGTTCTTCCTTTTTGATGCGTTTGAGAGAAAATAAGCTGTAATAGTAAATTCTTAATGCTTTTAAAATTCAAGTTTTAATCAAATGCATTGTAATTAGTTTTAAATGAGAAACCTTTAAAATCTAAGCTACCCAACTGAGCAATTTTTATATAATAAGTAGTTTTTGAACACAGAGATCAAAGACTTTCATGTATGTTACTTACGTAAAATTACTTTGCATACATGGGACCATACAAGCTAGATGGGCAAAGTCTGTGTACCATAGTCCCCTAATATAGTGATCAGAATGAAAGTATGAGGCAAATTTCACATAAATCTAAACAAGTTTTGTAGTAGTTTATAACAACAATCCCTCTCATACATAGTCAAGTGATGGTTTAGCTGCAAAGTGATTTGTCTCTAAGTTTCAATTCTAGGAGTGTGGGTGTATGCATGTTATCATCCTTTGTGAGTCAGTAAGTAAAGTTCATGCTGAGCAAACAAGGTAGGGTTGGAAATATTTAAACAGAATCACAAACCAGCGGAGTGAGTAATAGAGTCATCAATAGAAACCCCAGAACTTAATGGCTATGTAGATTCTGTAAACAAAAGAACAGGTGTGTTGGAAGTTGAGCTAAGACTTATATATAGCAGATTCTCTTCTGTATAAAAGTATTTATTTTATTGTAAAATGAAATTTCAATGTGTTTACAGCAAAGCAAAAAAAATATGGAATGCCCTATCTTATGTTTTTAATCAAAATAGAAACCTGAAAATTACCGTTTCCCTCTCCCACTTGAGAAGATGAAATATAAAATCAAGTGGACAGAGAAGTACACTGACATTTTGAAATTGAAATTAAAATTAATCTTGGTCGAAATCGCTAGAAAGCATATCTAATCCTTTCAGGACTGTCATTTGTTTTAGTAATGCATGTTTAAAAAGCTAAGGATGAGCTAGGCACATCTGCCATCAAAGGTATTGATCAGAAATGTTAGATTGCATAAGCAGCAAATATATTTGCAAGAATGAGTTACTAGTAATTACAGGCAATATTTACTATTATGTTCCAGATACTGTTCATTTGTTTTGCATGTATCAGTTTATGGGGTGCACCCTTTTATCTCTTTGAGGTTGCATCATTTTATTAACTCTGGTTTGCAGATGAGGAAAATGAACACAGAAAAGGTAATGAACTTCATTCGCCCTGATTGATTTATTCATATGGATTCAGTCTAGAGGATGATTCCAGAACTCTTCATAAGTCATCTTTACAGAATGTCGAAGACACTTCTGACCTTTGAACGTGTTATTCCTGTGTGTGTTCATCTATAAGTACTGGGGACTTACAGTTTTTTCATCCTTTTTCCCCTGTGCTGGGGTATTAACCCTAGAGTCTCATACATAGTAAGCCAGAGATCTACCATTAAGTTACACTATAATCCTAGTTGCACAGATTTATTTCCCAGAACAAAGCCTTGTCACTTTAGTGTCTTTGTCTCATAAATAATTCACCATTATTCATCTGATTTCTAAAACTTTGGTTCCCAGATAGCCTACTATTCTCTTCCTGCTCAGCAGGAACTAGTTTATCAAAACTACTTTTAAATAAGCAGGTACATTACATTTCTCAGACTATCTAATGACTCCCTGTTTTCTATAGAAGAGGCTGAGTAGCTTCCCTTAATAATACCCTAATAATGCTTCTGCTCTGCCCCCCACTACCCTCTCTCTCTTCTCATGCTAGTATACTGCTGTGCTTTTCAGAATTACTTCCTTCTGAAAGTTAAAAAAAAAATTTACATAGTGATGGAACCTTTCTCCATTTGTATAAATTCAATTTTCATGTTTAATTCATTAACTAAGGTTCTGATCACTGAATAATAGCAATAATGTCCATATTTATTTCATTAGCCTTACTTAAGGCTAATTAATTTCTAAATCAGTGAGTCTCTTTGCATGTAGTTAGTTATTTTGATGGCATTAACATGGGATCTGAATTCAGAAAGTCTCTGCTTAGACAGCATTGAGAAAAATTATTTCTTTACTTAAGAGCATTGTCTGTCAAGAAGGCAGAGTAAGGGCCCTGCTGTTAAGGATAAATGCTATCCTTATCTCTCGGACCTCACAACAGAAGGGGAATACCAGCTCCTTCAAGTTCACTTTTAACTTCCATAAATGTGCCAACACACACACACACACACACACACACACACACACACACACACAAATAATTGAAGAAATACAAAGTATTCAAGATTACCAATATAATTGTAAAAATTATTACAATAGAGTTTGGCTGTTATGTAGAGAAATTAAGCCTGAATTAAAATACAAGGATGTATGGGAACCAACAGCCAAGTAAGGAGATGAGACTTGAAAGAAAAACACTCAAGTGAAAAAATAAGAAACTATTAAATAGCCAGGCTAAGCCAACTTACATGTGTTGCTGAAGAAATTTTAAGAATTGAGCAAACAGGAACACCTCATAAAAATACCAAGGAGCAAGGAATGTCCATTAAGCCTAAAGACAGAGCTTCAGAAGGGCTTACAGAGCAAACATCAGTCCCCAGGAGATGCCCTAATTGCGGGAGTATTGCCCAGTTCTAGGAAAATGTTCCCAGTAAGGGGTGGATCTCCACCCCCCCCCCCCCCCCCCCCCCCCCCCCATACATGCAATCAGTATCTCCCCCTCACCTGGGGCACACAGGTCAATGGAAACAAAAGACAATGGACTCCACCAATGCGAGATAACCAACTCATGCTGTAAATCTATGTACTAGGAAGGTATAAAAAGGGGGTGCTTTTGTTCCTGGGGGTCGCCTTTGCTCCCCAGTATACTAGATCAATAAAAACCTCATGCTAATTGCCTCAATCTCCATGTCTCTTTCTTCGAGAGTGGGGGACACACACTCCAAATTTAACAAACTAAGAGGAACAAGTACTACTGAGGTGACAGCAGAGTTGAAATGGTGGTTAGATATTGAGGGTAGGACAGGATAAACCAAACAGATAGATTTTTATTGAGATCAAGCTCTCCTTAAAGGATTCAGTGAGACTTGAGTAAAGTCTACCCGTGAAGAAGTTTGCCACCAAGCATGGAACACATTAGGAATATTGCAAAGTACAATTTAATGGAAAGATGATCTTTACATTTTCCCCCCGTTTTGTGTTCTAAGCAAATGCACTTTCTTGTGGTCAGTAGCCCATTGTGTTGTATTGCATCTACTCCAGGTAGTTCAGCGATGTTTACAGGCTGATGGTTGCTCTGTCCTGAGAATTCTGCACTTTAGCTATGCTAATTTCTTTCTGTCAATCCAAGCACTATGACCGCACCTATCAATTTGCATTTAGAGTGCTTTAATTAAACAGAATAGGCTAAGTCTCTGAAGTTCAATGAATCTGACTAAGAAAAAGACATTTGAGGGGTTTGCTATTGAAGAGAAAACAACTGTTCTGCATCTTGGCTGATTTTCCTGACAAAGTAAACGTTGCTTTAATAGCAAAGAAGATTTGGTGTGTCAGATACATAGAATATTTTGGCACAGTCTACATTTGCTGCTTTATGGATGAGTAGATGGATGAGAACATATTCTAGTTGAGGGGAACATTTTGCCAAGAACATCTGTTCTCCAACCTTGCCTTGATTTTGAGTGTTTTAACCAGTATTTAAAGGAATTAAACAACAACAACAACTGCAGGAACAACAACAACAAAGCTATATTTCTTAAATGCACCCTGGAGGTCTCATTACCCCCTATTTCCTGTGGCAGGGTTTTGGAAGACTTGATTGAAGATTGGCTTTAAAGGACATATACAATGGCAATCTACAGGGAAAGATGTGGCCTAAGTGTGATGGAGCTGTTTGCTTTGTAATTAATCTAATCAGTGAATCTGTTACCATTTCATAAGCAGATCAAAGGCCTGTTGCAATTTCCCCAAGCAAATATAGTTAATGGGGCCTAAGGGCAGGGATTCTGTTTGTTTTAGTGACCCTTTCAACATTAGCATTTAATTCACTTCCTATACATCATAGAATGGAATTAACCAAATACAATTACGTTCGTGTTTATTCTGAAGTAAAATCTCTGGAAAATAAGAGCTTAATTTAAGAGGAGCTTTATGTATAAAAACAAAATATTGTCTGTGGGCATATTTTACCTATTCACTTCTTATTTTTCTAGGGTTTCTTTCCTTCTCTTTTCTTTCATTTTTCTTTCTTTCTTTCTTTTTTGGTAATATTAGCTAAAATAAGATTTTTTTTAGCAAAATAGTTAAAATGGTACCATTAGCATCTGTTATTTTTAAAATGGGAGAGCTTTGTTTGTTTTAAGAAGTTGCTTGATGCTAGAAGCCTGATTTTGCACCATGTAAGAAAATGTTTTCCATCTTTAGAGGGAGAAAAGCAAGTTGCTGTAAGTTCCAATCACTAACTTTTTTTTTCTTTTTTGCTTGTACACCAAGAGACACTGAAGAGCTGACTAATTAGCCTAGAGATTGCAGAAAAAAATTAAGAGTTGTAGAAGTAAAGCAATAGCCCAGGCAATAAGCTGAGCATCAGCACAGAGATCAGATTGGAAAAGTATGATTTGAAAGAAAGAGTTTTTATATTTCCCAGAAATAAATATAAAAATTTTTATTTAACTCTCAAAGAGTGATGAATATGGTAAAATGTTAATGCACTAACTGTGTTTTCTCTTAATTAGTTTTAAACAGTCAGAGGCTGCCTTTGTCTACTCAGAACGTTTTAGATGCAAAGGCCAAAGTTTGTTGTCTGCACATATGAATACTATGTGAATTGAGATATTTATACATGTAATTAGATAGTAAACCTTAGGGAAGGCCTTTAGTTCTTAAAATGGTAACTTCTAGATAAGTGATGAAGTCCTTAGAAACATAAGCTGACAGCATCTCTGATTCCCTGCAATGTTATTACCCCAAACTTGGCCTGTCAGAAGTCCTTTATGGCAGAGGAATTCTTTAGGTCCTATCTTTCTCTGGGTAACTGCTGTCTATTGATATATGCTTTGGGAGGATGGCTCACGCTCTTCAGCTGAGTAGCTACTGATATGTACATCCTGTTGGAAAGGACTGACATACCCATGCTCTCATGGGTGGTCTTGATGAAATTCAACAGGTTGCACAGCAGAAAAAGTCATGGACATGGCAAGGGGAACAACAAAGAAGAGAGTGGTATCGACAGAGGAGGGAGTAATCAGAGTGACCTGTATACATGTATGGTATTGTTAAAATAAATGTAATAAAATTATCTGGCTAAAAATGGGAGATTTGGTTCTAAGCTGTAGTATTAGTGTATTTCACGGGTATTCTGACAATGCGTATAGAGTCAGGTCTAGACAAGTATCACTGATATTTTGTACTACTAATGCTTCATTAAGCACATCTTTTTATCATTTAATAATAAAATGATATAATAATATCTTCAAGGAATTTTATAAACAGCCATTTTTATTTAAATTTATAACTCTTCACGTTCATGCAGAATTAGGGTATTGCTAAAATGCTGCTTGCTCACTGCCCTCATGAAGAATCTCATTTACTTTTCTTCTTAATCATCTGGTGTCATTTCAGAATTGTAACAAATTTTAAATGCTTATTACATGAGTGCTTGAACAAGCCTTTTCAATATCCATTCTTAGCTAACTAGATGAAACCTAAGAGACTAGTGACTAGTGTCATTTGCACATTTGCTCTTACAATTTTAAATTAATAAAATATATTTATATAAAAATATTCTATTGAGAAATGAGCTAAGAAGAGGCCTAATTTTATGAGAAAGAAAAAGATTTCTCTTTCTAATAATAAAACCTATAGTGCTTTAAGTAGAAAGTGAGGGTTGTCAGTATTAAAAAAGGTCAGATATTAAAGAAGTAAAGAATATTGAACTTTAAGTTTTTAAAGTAATTTAAAAATTTATTGTAGGAAAAAATACGTTATCAGTGAAAAGTATTTCTACACAGTGTATTTGATATACCAGTGCTCTTGTGACAAAACTTTTGTTTTGTAATGTTCTTTTTTCCCCTTTTTTGACCATTTTATAAGGCAATCGGGTAACTATCTTATATTAGAACAAGTTAAAGTGACATTTTAAAAACAATCATCCTAAACCCTTTATTAAGGCGTAAAGTGAAATGTATCCTTCATTTCCCTTTTGGGGATGTTTTGGAAATAGCCTGGGATACAGAGCAAACTCAGAATCTTTTAAAGAAGTCTGAAGCCAGGTGGTGGTGGCACATCTTTAATCGCAGCACTTGAAAATCACAGGTAGACCGTTCCTGTTCCTCTTCCTCCTCCCATGATTCTCTTGTTCCTGTTCTTCCTTTTCTTCTTCTACCACCTCCTCCTCCCCCTTCTTCTCTTCATTTTCTTCTTCTTTTACAAAGAACTGGACTGGTTTCACCAGCTTATTTCTTCCATAACAAAATAAGAGTATATCTAAGTTCACAATATGATGTCTGCACCTGTGTTCCTAGGCCAATCTTAGCATGATGCAGGTGTACTGGGCTGTGTGAAAAATAACAATCAAAGAATGTCCATGACTTGAATTGTAGAAAATGAACTTGAAACATTAAAATGTACATACATTTCTACTTCTCAATTATACTTGAGAAAAAGTCATATGATTCTGAGTACACAAAGTTACCTTTTTCATGCAATACTAGAATAAATGCATAATTGTTTGAGCCCACAGTTTTTCTATTCGATGCAATATCCTAAGAGTTTTTATCATTACTCATTTTGTTCTTACATTTTTCTTTTTGTAACATATGAATGACCTTCTGTTGTGGAACTCTTAGCTTCTGATAGATTCAGGATAGATTCTTGATGTGAATTTATAACAAGAATAAGTAAAATGGTAACAAAAATAATCAGCTTTCATAAAGTTCTTTAGTGAAGTACTTCAGAACTGATTTTTTCCCATGAAAAAGAAATGTTTTGTGACAATATAAAATATTTTAGCTGCTGAGGAATCATAAATTATGTTTACATTATTGTAAGAAATATAAATATATGCTCAGGTGTCACTTTGACACAGTATAAACTAAACACTGTATCTGAAAAAAAATCTTGATGATAAATTTTTAAATCATACCTCTTGTTTATAATGGAATGACATTTTGAGAACAATATTTTTTAAATCCCCTGTATTAAAATCTTTCTTACCTAAAGGAGGAGAAAATCTTATAAAAAGAGAATCACAAAGTAAAATAAAAACAGAATAAAAAAGTCTGAAAGTATGATAAATACTAAATGACAAGAACCTCACTCTTTCTGATTAAATTAAATGTGATATTCATTTTTTTTCTCTAAATATAGTCTTCTCAAAATTTTATTGCCTTAAATTATGGTCATCATCTTTGTGGCCTGAAATACATGTGCCAGAATCCAGTTTGCACTGATCCTCACTTATAGGTAGAAAATACAAAATACAAAACAAAACATGCAGATGACTATTATATTGTAATACTTTGTTCTCTGTCTCCTCCTCTTTCTATTTTATTTTTGTTTGTTTGTTTTTCGTTTTTGTTTTTGGATGGTTGGTGATTGGTTTGCTTCTCCTGGTTCCTGTTGCTCAGTGGTGTTTGGCCAGTTTGTATTTTTCCAGACATCACTCCACGATGTTGTTGAGGTGTTTGATGGGCCAACTCAGCAGTCTCCTCTGTTATCTTCCCTCTCGGGATCCCATTCAGGTATCCTTTACTAGAACTGCCATTCATCAGCTATTGCTTAAAGACTGACTTTTGAGTAGTACTTTGAAGAGAGTTCAGATCTATGTCATCCATGTTAGCAATACCATAAACTGAAAACTTTTTAATTAAGAATAAAACCACAATTTAATAGTAATTAATACGCTTGAGAGAAATTGAATTATTTTCTAGGATTGTAATAAAATAAATACAATACTTAATCACAATCTGTGCTGTTTCATATGATATAAAATATTTAAGAATGAGACATATGTATTAAAATGTAATTGAAGCTTTCTGGTTTAAAAAAAAATTGCGATTGAAACTGAACCCAAGGAAAATATATTGCTAGCAGTAGGATATTTTAAAGTAATTCTATAGAACCTAATTTGACCTTTTCAAATGATGGTGTAAAATGATGTAGTTTGTTAGGTTTACTGAATGAAGATTATTTATGATATCTGAGTGTTTGTTTTGTTGAGTAGGAGAGTCACTTCCACTGAGTTCAGGTAATCAGATCACAATTCGATTCACTTCAGTTGGACCCATTACAGCTAAGGGATTTCACTTTGTTTATCAAGGTAAGTGACACTGTAGTCTAGAAACACACTAAGGAATGCTGTCAATTTCCATGCTGTGCTCAGATGTTGATCAATATTATCCTCATAACTGTATAGGAAAGAGGAAAGTTGTTTTAAGTAGCTGTATACTGATCCCTCCCCATGAATTCTCTCCCCGGAACATTGTTGCTTTGACCAACTTTTTAAAAGAATGCATTGTTCCATCACCTTTCTCAGTTTAAATGTCTGACTTTCCTTCTGTTGTAACATTTTGATTCCCAAACATTTCATGATATCCTTGCTATTCTTGACTCTTCTCATTTTTTTGTTTTTCTCATATCCTGCACTTTAAATTAAACATACTTATCTTTGTTGTAATTTGTTTAGTTAAGGCAAACATTACTCCATGTAAACAATA